>JAVQJL010100049.1:0-47657 GCA_036024295.1 Nannoperca obscura | reverse complement strand
ATAGATAGATAGATAGATAGATAGATAGATAGATAGATAGATAGATAGATAGATAGATAGATAGATAGATAGATAGATAGATAGATAGATAGATGCTGAGATAAGCTAACCGTCTCTTGACTCCAGCTTCATACTGAACAGACAGATATGAGATTGACATTGATCTTATCATCTAACTCTCAGCAAGAAATCAAAGACTATTTCTTTAAGTTGATTGAACAGATGGCCTCCCTGCTGACTGCTTAAAAATGTAAGTGGGGCAGGTGTAGGTCCCTTTAACATATCAAGAAATGGATTGCATAGAAATGACATAGGGAGGACTCATATTAGTGGACATTAGAGAAACCTGTCAAATATCATGCTTTATATAAGTACAAAAGATCATAAGAAGTTTGTATCGGTATGGTTGAAGGTAATGAAAGCATGCAATATGTCTAAAGGTTGGACAGAGATGGCTACAGCAGGATGCAAAGGGATACATATCCATCACATGCTTCTCAAACACAGGCCAATAACAGGAATATTCAGATCACCTTATCACCTTTCAGTCCTGGTTCTCCTGGATTTCCGGGCACCCCCTGGAACAAGCACCAACAGATGGGTTAGAAAGGGACCCCAAAAACAAACCTCACCTAAAATACTCCAAGAACACACTAAACACTGTTTTGTGCAGAACTGAAAAGGGCAATTACCAGCAAATGTGTCTCTCATAAACCTTTCAGATGTCTCCAAACTCAGCTTATTGGCCTTTCTCTTGTATCTTACAACAAATAACTAAAAGGCAGTCCAAACAAGACAACATGAGATGAGACAGCAAAGGTAACTGTTTCCATCTGCCTGTGTGTGTGTGTGTGTGTGTGTGTGTGTGTATGAGATTACCTTCAGTCCATTAGGTCCTGCAAGGCCCATCTCTCCCAAAGGTCCCATATCACCCTGACGCCGGAAGAGGGGACAAATAAGAAACATATTCATATTCAGTGATATCGTATGCATAAATTACAGATAAACACATGTTTCAGACCCCTGACTTTCATTAAACAAACACTGAGTGCACTTCAGTTCACTTTGGCATTCATTCACCTTGCACACAGCACAAAACAATGGATGATGATATACAACAAGATAAGGACTAGATCTTGTAGGCTAGAGCCGAGATTGTGATTCATCTGAAGCCTGAATCAAATGATGTGCATGTAACAATCAAATGTTTGAAGTAACATCTGTTTCTCACTGAAAAGGAACCGGTACTGGGATTCATGGCCCAGGACAGAAGAAAGACAAAATAAGATTGCAGTCGTAATGTCAAGGGACGACTGAATTGTGTAGAGCGATTAAAGACTTGATTGGTTGATTAACTTGATTAACTGCTTTCTTGTTCCTGTGTAAAAGCAAGAGAGACTATATTGTGGCCATGTTCATGAAATCGCCCGAGAAACATCACAGGCTGCTAATAGTTGCTCTGCTCTGCACCTCCTGCTAGCAAATCCCTACAGGGTGGCCTTGGCTCGGTGTGTTAAATATTTGTCTCTCTGTTTAAAACTGTCGCATCTGCCTTTGTGACAGAGGATGTTATTGAATTACGTACTGCAGAAATGTCCCTCACACAGAGTCACTTCATTTGGTGTAGAGAGTTAAAAAGGTTCAAATGTTTCTTCTTCTTCAGCTCGGAAAATCGAATGAATTCAAAGAAGTGAGAAGAAAAAGTTTTATTAAAGATTCAGAGACTGGAGCGATTTGCTTCTAAAAAACAACAGTATCACTTCTATGTCTCCAAAACTGCAGGACCTGTCCCTATCAGCCACATATTTCCTGCTTACCTTTCCAAATTGCAGAATTGTATGAAATACAATATTATTTTATTATCAATGCATGCCACACCTGGCCACTATAATAACCTACATGGCCCCTGAAAAATATACTTCCACCCCATTTGCAGAAATACAAAAGCATGAAAAGCTAGAAATTTAGAAAGATAGAGAGAAACAAAGAAGTGGTGCTGCTATTCAGAAAGCCTCTACTTCTTCTTCTTCTTCTTCTTCAACACTTTCCCTTCTTCAACAGCAGCCTGTCTTCACCCTAAAATGAGGCCTGCAGTCCCCAGAGGAGGGTTTGTACATTTATAGCTTTAAAGTGCAGCTCTGTGCTGCTGTTGTGTATACTGCCGGGTCAGATGGATGCAGAGGACACGGCGCTCAGAGCAGAGCTGTAATCAGAGAGACTTGCAATTACAGGCCTACTACCACCACTGGTGGCCTAGAATAGACCGGGGGGAGTGGTAGCGATGGGTAAAGACGGGACACGACAAGAGAAACCCGGGAGACATTATAATCAGACACAATTATGTGGCTGTCAGGCAGGGCAGGCGTGGAGGGCAAGGTGGTGGGTGGGCGAGGGGGGAGCTTCCTGTTCAAAAATAGTTAATATGAGAGAGATTTAAGAGGAAAACCAAACGCTTTGTTTGATTGATCAAACAGTGGATCATGTTTGTCATGAGAGGAAGTGGGAGGGACAAACTGCATAATTCAGGCTTTACAGTCAAGGAAAAAATAACTTCCGTGTTGGATTCCCAAAAACATCCACTCCCACTATTTTAAATATGTTTACAGTGGTGAAGAAGCTGTGGAGCGTGGTTAGTTTCCCACAAAAGTGGCTGGCAGCGTAAATGAAGATGAGAGCTAATTGAGAGTATTTTTTTAATTAAGTAGGTATATTCTATTTCATTTAAATACAGTCCTTTACAGCTATATGTATATGAAGTAAGTGTATGGGAAATACACACAGAAACACACAAAAACTACTACTCACAATAAGCCCAAGAACTCCGTTTGGACCGGGTGCTCCCATCTCCCCCTAGTCAGAGAGGAGGAGAGAGAGAAAGTGAGATGAAGGGAGAGGGAGAAGGAGCAAGTTTCTGGGGTTATTGGCTCTTTTTTAAACAAACATGCACAAGAAGAGTGGCTCAGTGTTCATCACAGCTTATGAGAGGGGGTTGTGTGCATGTGTGTGTGTCTGAAGTGAAGGTGGAGGGGAATGTGAGCCCATCGTCCCACTGAAGCTTTTTTTTAAATCTGCAGGTCCGTTCTGCCTTTAAAAACGAAAGGGAGATGGAATTTTGTACAGACATTCGTGGTCCTGAGAGTAGGAATCCTAATGACTTTGCTGATCACCTGACTTTTCCTCTAGCGCCACCAGAAAGTCAAAGATTTCACTTATGATACCAGACAATGTATCCTAGTGACTCCTGATTTCTCCTCTAGCGCCACCAGGAGGTTGACATTTCCATTTTTTTCAGTGAAATGCTGATTGGATGATTTGCCATGAAGTTTTCTGCAGACATTCATGTTCCTCACATGTTGAATTGTATGTTGATCCCCTAACTTTTTATCTAGCTCCATCATCACTGGTTTACGAGCAAATACCTGCAAAACCAATGACATTCCTATCAGCTTCAGCTATACTTTGTTGTTTGGTGCTATTTACCAAATATTAGCATGCTAACACGCTAAGCTACGAAAGTGAACATGGTAAATAGCCTATAATACATGCTAAACATCAGCATGTTAGCATTGTCGTTGTGAGCATGTTAGCATGCTGATTCTAGCATTTAGCTACATTTGAGCATAGCCTCTCAGACACTTTCCCCTCTAGAGTTCCCCTAGATCAGGGGTCACCAACTACATTTGTCCAAGGGTCAGAATATTTCAAAGCAGACAATGTGGGGGCCTGGACTTACAAACTAACCCTAACCGAGAACCTCTGACTGCGAGGCGACTGCACTAACCACTGTGCCATCACAATGTTAAGTGAAAGTTGTTAGTTTGTCCCTATTCTTGCGTGGAAATTTGGCACAAGCCGCATTCCATTCATAAAAGAACAAAAGACTCACTGTACCATCATGCCGCTATTCTCAATGTCGTAGCGCATTTTTTTCTTACTTCTGGGATAGACCAGGCCTTACTCTCAGGAAAGAGAAAAATAGCAGGACTAAGAAAGGAATTATCGGGAGCTTAGTTGCCTGAGCAAGACTGAACCACTGGAAAAGTCAGGGATGTGTGAGAAAAGTGTTTCTTCCAACACGAATACACTTCATGTTTATTATGTATTTTAGAGTTTGTTAAAGAGCAACGTTCTGATGTGTTTATGTTTTTTTATTTTAGAGCTCTGACTGATGAAGTGCTGCATTTGAAAGAATGACAAAAATACCCAGAAAATGCTGAGAATAAATAATTTCCATATGGACACAGACATGCAAACAGTCTTTGCTGACGTTACTTAATTGGGAACAATTACTCAAAGCAACATTCTACATTACATCATTTAATGTTCTTGGATATCACCTCCTAATAATGCTGTATGTGTGTGTTGGTGGCCGGTTTACATTGGTGAATGGAAAAGGTTGCATTAGAAAGCCATGCACGCTAACTGGTCCCCACTTAATACTGCAGGTTTTTGCAAAGAAGTGCCAAATAAAATTATCTACAACAGAGGAAGGCATGGGATCAAATTAAATACAGCAGTAAAGTTTGTCCGGCGCTAAAAACTAACTTCAAATAAAACAGAGGCAACCTGCCGGACTGCCAGATGATTTCCCCACCAGCGCTGCCAAAATGTCAGTACTAAAACACCAAGGGGGTAGGTGTGTGAGTGAAACCACTATTCTCAGTTCACACATGTGTGTGTTTGTGGGAGGGCTGTGTGTTTGTGTGTGTGTGTGTGAGCACGTGGATTGGTTCGGCTGTGTATTTAAGTGTGTGTGTGTGTGAGTGTGTGTGAGCAACCGAGTCTGTGACATACTGGCTCTCCATCTGGTCCAGGTGGTCCTCTCTCCCCAAAATCCCCTGGAAACCCCTGAGGACAGAGAGAGTAGCTTTTATGTTGTGCTGCGCACAAACAGTAACAATCAATCTCAGACATCCAGCACATTTAAAGTGTCCCAATGATTTAGAAACGTACTGTCTGCTTTATTATACCTGTAATCTTTTGGCCACTTTGGGGGCAACAAAAAACAAGTTTAAAGCACAACAATGATATATCATCGCCTTCTAAGTTGATATAGTGAACTTGTTAGCAAACAGTTGCTTATTTACACACCTAGCAGACACAGAGAAACATTAGCTTCCCATTGGAATCGTGTTTCTGGTCACCTGATGAATGTAAGTCCAATATTTATTCGCCTTTTCAGCAGTGGTTGGTCTCCACCAACTCCTGAGGGAAATATCTGGCTCTTTAGCTGCTTAAACCTCCACTGTGTTCACCAGCTAGTTGCTAACATTGTCTGTCTGCTGTTTGGTGCTGGGTCTGAAAACAAAACTATGCGAGCACTGAGAGTGAAACCAAACAGTAACCAGAAAACCAAAATAATGAGCTGAAAGATGTTTAAAAGCTCCAAAGAGCTGTGGGTTGGGTGAGAGTTGGGTGACAATTCTTAGTGGGTCCATCACCACAAGCAACTCCAATAACTTGTCATTTGATTTATTGTTAATTTAATACTACTTTGGTTGAAGCCACTGTGATGTTCAGTAAACATAGTTAAATGCAACGCTAATTGCAGTGATTATGCAAAAACAGCTGCAACAATTTCAAAAATTGCATTCCTCAATTACAAAATGAAAGAAACTCCTTGTAAAATACAACAAAAATGCTTTTCATTGGAGGAGGGAACGTAAATCATTATGTGTTTAACCATGGAGTCAAATTTACAGAGCATGTTTTCACAAACACCCCCGACTGTTACACAACCAAAAGTGCTGCTACTGTAATTGCACAGCAGTTATAACAATTTTACTGAGTCAAACGTAACATTAGACATAAAGCAATCTGAAACGTGTACAAAATAAAGAGCATAATGGCCCCATTATAAGCATTAAATCTATCAGCTGTAGGGTGTAGGCAGCCAACTGTTCTACTGAGGCTGAGTGCACTTTCTAAATGCAGAGGAAGAGAGACACCAGCAGCCAAGTAATTACTCTCTCCATTTAGCAATAAACGGGACGCTAATCTGAGATATGCTAACAGTTGGTGGTGCTGCAAAGAGAAACCACATCTGCAGAAAGCACGAGCGCCAACCCTGACCATCCAGAGACACTCATAATGGCTAGGTTCTGCTATTGTGGCCTCCACGCATTGTTTCAAAATGCAAATTACTGTCGATACCTCTAGAAAATGGCAGTTATTTTTGTAATAGTAGAGATGTTGTAGATATACAGCGTGTATATTTATTTTAACCTTTGATTCGCCTCAGAAATAGAATCTGCTGACTAAATGTAACTCTTTGTAAATGAGTTTGCTGTTTATTTCTTTTTGAAGAAAGCCAGTCTGGTACCATTTTGACATTTAGACTTCATATTGAAACAATAATAAATCTTTGTGAATTAAGGTATGTAGATGTAAGCTACCCTTCAATCTACCGACACATACATCAGGTCAATGATGGGATTTTAACTGCACTAAATGCAGTAATTGTACAGGATAAGAAAAAGCTCTTTTGTGTTCCTACTAAACTATTGAAGGACATTTGGGACACTTGGGAGACTTGGGACACTTGAGACCCCCGCTCCTCCAACTCCAACTTTATGGTTCTAAAGGATTTTGCGTGCTGGGGGAAGCACAAGTGCAAGAGAAATCTATGAAGCATGACAGTGACCCAAAGGATGAATCATACAGCTGTCACCGCTGCCATACAAACTAAGGACAAATGTGGGAAACGTAGCTTTGCCAAGAACAGCACTTAAAAAAGAGCCTTTGAGGAGAGTCATATGAGCCTTTGGTGTATATCTGCTTTTACATGATGTCAGAGAATTCTGTTCTTTAGCTTCAAGATTAAATAATAGCACACAGTAGCAGCACTCACTGTCAGATACTGGGTTGATGTGAAAGAACTGTAACTGATGAGACTGATAAAGGTAACCTCAAAAGGAAAAACAAAGCCAAACGCTAAACAGTTAAGAGTTAAGTTGAAATGCAGAACTGTTGGCGATGCACTTTGGAAACTTTTTGTGCTCTCTACTGTTTTAGATATATCTGTTCCCTCATCTCTCTTTGGTAGATGGCAGACTGTGCGTGTGTGTGTGCGTATGTTTCCTCGACAGAGTTCAAGCGTTGTGGTCATGGCCAATAACATGTCTGGCTCCGGTGCAGGTGCTTCTTCTGTTCCTCTTCCTCCGTCAGGGAGGAGAGGGATGATCTCTCAGGGATCATCTTGTAAGTGTCCTAGCTTTCTATTTTCCATGCAGAAGCATTGAAATCACGAGACAACAACCATGATATGTTACATTTACGGGTCAGTTCTAAGGGATCGTTGTGGTTAAAATTACTTTTTACAGAACTTGAAGTGATCAAAATTACAGGACACCTCTGCTACTCTCTTTTTTCCCCCGTTTCTGCCTTTTCAGCAGTGCTGCTGCTGTTATAAAATTGCTCAGGATGTGCTCGGAGCAGGAAAAGACCAAGCTGTGATGACAGCACTTCCATTTGCATGGCCTGTGCCAGAACCGTAAAATGGCCTTAACAAGGTTTTTTGCTGTCTTAAAAACAGAATCAACTCATGACTCATGAAATGCAGTCCTACTCCGGTGGGAAGAACACACACACACACGACACAAAAATCAAATGCAAACACGGGTCACACGTGCTGCATTTGCGTCCGCTGCTACTTCCTAAGCATTTCTAATTACAGAATAAGGTGCAGTTCTCAAAACCTCACACTAAGAAAACACTGGCTTGCGTGTGATCAGATGTTTTGGTCTATAAATGCCTTATTTACTGAAAAGCCAATAAGCAACAGCTGCAGAATGACCTCAGCAGCGAGTTTCAGGGTTACACATTCTTTCTGAAACACTCTGTCAAAATGACTTTGAATACTATCTGACACACATAACAGGACGGACGGCTTCCTCCAAATGGCTTGGCTCCATGCTGGGGGGGGACCAAAAGCCCTTTATTCTAACAAAAGGCTTTTTCATGTTACATCCAAGACCCCGACGTACGGCTGGTGGGACTCCACAGTACTCAGGTTGCAGTTAACCCTTCCAACAGCTATGGAAATACTGAGCTGACTCAAACAATGACGTATATGCAGACCGTATAAATCTTCACATGTGTAGGTGTTGTTGAGTCAGCTCTCAATATGACCCATATAAAAGAATGAATTATAAAACTTCATTGTAATTCTAATTTATTTCATTGCCTCATTTAAGTGAGGTTGTAATCTGTAATCAAAATAATAAGGTACAATATTGATTTGAATGTTGTTTGATATCTGTCGCCATCTCCCAAAGTCATTCTTATCATTCAAAAGTCATTGATAACAGATGATACATTCAAGGCCAACCAACACTCCCAGCACAATTCATCACACTTTGGAAAGATTATCTGTAAAGTATGTTGAGACAAAACTTTACCGGCCTACCCATCTTGCCCCTCTTCCCTGGTTCGCCAGGAATGCCCTGAAAATCAAAATGAGAGACAGCACAGAGGTGGAAAGGCAGGAAAAAGGCAAGGAAAGTGTTTGAGGAAAAAGACAGAAAAACAAAGAAGAAAGAGAAAGATGGACATTGTGTAAAAACCATATCGAAATTAAAGAATAACACTGTTGGGCACAACTGATTAAAAAGCCATAACTGTGACTTTCTCTCAACCGCTTCTTCAACAGATGTGGGGAACAGCTGACTGCAGCCTATCCAACATTTTCCCAGCAAATTATGAGAGATTTAGGCCTCCATCTCATACATGTATGTGTTAAATAAACAGCAGTTTCTCCTGGGAGACAACAGGCAGACACCAACTGTTGTGTGCAGCTAAGATGTCAGCCACCTCGCTGGCTAGCTGGAGAGGTCCTGATTACAGCATGGCCTGCGCTGACGCAACCCCCTGGAGCATGTCATAAGTAGGCTAATCGCTTCATCTTTTAGAGGCTGTACAGAAGGAGGAGGCCTTGATGAGTTCAGGCAGTTCAAAGGCTCTAAGAGGGGGCTTTTATCATATGAGTCATCAACACTCCCACACAGCCTTATACAGCAGCATCTTGGACAGCTGGGGACTGTTTCCCGCGTTGTAATAACAACAAGACAGCTGAATGAAATTGCAGGAGATGCACTGTTGTCATCTCATAGGGCCATTAGACGGGTTCAGTTGGTAACTGTACATTTTTGAAATTAACGACTGCACTTGAGAGAGACTACACATTGGAGAAGAACTCACTCTTTCGCCATCAGGCCCAGGAAGGCCAAAAAGCCCCGGGATTCCAATGAAACCCTGCAGGAGAGGAGAGGAGAGAGGACAACAGGAAGAAGAGGAGAGAGGAGGAATATGGGATGTGAGTATTTGGACGCCGTAAAAGCAGCAGGAAGAACAGCAACTCCCATCGGCTCTAGGGCTGGGTTTCAGGGGCCGGCGGTCCAGCATGGATAGGGTGGGATTCCATGAAGAACCAAGCCATGAGGCAAGTGTATATGCCCATGGACTGCATGGTGCTGGCTTCCACGATGTAGTCCAAGGGCACATACCCTCACGCCAGGGATCTCTGTAGATAGCCAGGACATCAGACTGAGCTGTCGGTACAGGGGAGGACACACAGAGGAAAACAAGCACAAACACCACAACAGTTGAATACTGGAGGAACAGTTAGACGCTAGTTTCAGCACGAGCAAGAGTTGAGTGTGCACAACATGGAGTACGCTGCAAAAGAGAATGCAGAAATTTGGGAAAGGTGGCTCAGCGAGAGAGAGAGAGGACTAGAATGCCTCCTTAAGACAGCAGGGCCTCATACGCAGCTTAAACAGGAAATTCCAGCCAGTGGGGGCAGGGGAGGCTTTGGAGCAGCCGAGGGGAGCTGATAAAGAACCTTTATTGGAACGCAACACAAAAATCACTGTCTCTTTGTTTGTGTACCTAAAGGGTGTATGTTTGTACATGGAGGCTTATCAATAGCCAGTCTTTCAGTAAGTGTCTGTATACAGTAATACAATGTTTATATTGCAAGTGAAGGCTCCTAAGTTTAGCATACTATTAATAGTGGCACACACTGGTTGAGTGAGTGTGTATGAATGTGTTTGTGTGTGCAGAGGTGGACAGTGGTTGTTGGATGTTGTTGCATCCAGGTGCACACACACGGGTTCTCATGCAACAACAGGTTTACAGCACAACATACCACTAGTTTGCAACCTTTAATTAAACAACTTTCTGCGTGCTTTAACAGAGATTTACAGTCTCCTTCTATAAATATTGTGTAATAAAAAGTGTCAGAAAGCTGACAGGCTGACCGCCTTGCCTATAAACATCCACGTCACCGGTCCTGTCAAAGCACCAATGTTAGTAATTTAGATAAAATCAAACTTGAGCAACACATTTGAAGGGAAGAGACTGAGTTAACTTACCCGAACGCCTTTAGGCCCCACTGGTCCTATGGGCCCTGGAAAACCCTGAAAAACAAAGAAAGGAACTCGATTTCAGCGGTTTAGCCGCTAATACCTGAAATAATGTGTTTGTGAATGTGTTTGTTGTACCTACACTAAAATAAGGTGATACAATGCATCTGCATGACTTGCAAACACATTTAAAATGTGACTAGATTGTTTAAAATGTAAAATTGAATTCAATTAATTTAGTCCATAAATTATTAGTCCACATACAGAAGAGGGGAACAGGTACTCCTGTACTAAATAATATCTGTGCAATAAATGTACCCATTGAGCGTTATGGTAATTTGTAAGGCCGTAGCTTGTGATTTTGTTCTCTTGGACCACTTGTTTTAACTCCTCTATACAGTATTTACCCAAATATTTTCCTCCAAGTCAGCTGTTCAACATAACCTAATTCCACTTGGCCCTCTGCCCTTACTATGGCCCTAACTACAACTGTACCAGTCACAGCAGAGGATTTACTGCACCTGCCTGCCAGGATAACCTTTGGCACCTGGGCTTCCGACTGGACCTTGCTCTCCCTGCAGGGAAGAGAGAGAGAGAGAGAGAGAGAGAGAGAGAGAGAGAGAGAGAGAGCGGTGGGGTGGGTGATCAAAATTACAGACACAAACACACACAGTCAGTCCATTCTGCACAGTATTAGAGACGGGACAGGCTCCATTTAAAATAGCCAACTACTGTATAATGAGGAGATTAATGTTTTTGCTTTACCTAAATATATATGGAACAATACTGTTCACATTTCATTATTCTGGTACTCACTGTGTACATTGACAATAAATTGAACAATTAAATCTAATCTAGTACTGCTTACTGCTGTAGCTAGGCAAGGTGGAGTTAGTTTTAAGTATAATATATATTTATAATAAATCTTAATTGGTAAAGTAAGTAGTAACTCGCGGACTGTAGTGGAGTAGAAGTATAATATAGTATAGTATAGTAGAAGAACCAAGTATATTATAAGTATATTGTACATAATATATATATATATATTAGATAGATACCAGGACTCAAGATTACTGCTATTTGTCTAACCCACTTATCAGATGTCTTCTGTGTATAGACCATAGAAGCTAATTAGGAGTTTGGTTTATGTGTGTATGAGTTAGCATGACACACACACACACACACAAACACACACAGAAGCAGGTTGTATCCAGAATCCAGAGCACAAATATTAATGTATTACTTCCTTTGACACACTCCAGACGTGTAGCCATGTGCCCTGCTTGCCATTCCCTCTCTTGGATAAATATAGTGCATAATGAAGCCAGTTAAAACCAGAGAAGAATCTGGCTGAATGAAGTTCGGATCTTTAACTGGCCCGCGGTGAGGAGGGGCTCTGAGCACGGCCCATGGTGTGTTACAGTAACAAAGAGTCATCAACACTTCATGCACACCAGCTGGACTTTGCTTTCAATAGCCGGAGAGTCCACACTGCCAAACAGTTGTGCTTATTACTCTGTCAGTGGTGCTGCGGTGATTCAGACTCAAAGTTAGAGCAGCATCAGCAGCAGCTCTGTGGGAAAGAGGGGGGCGTTCGAGGATGGACATGACAGTGAGAGAGAAAAAGCTCTCCTTCTTCATGATGAGTAGCGCAGGAACTTCTTGAACAGGTGACGTCACCCCAAGAACAGGGACTTACTTAAAACTGTGTGACACTGAGGAGAATGTTCCACTCTGCTTTCTATGACTAAGGCCTTTCCTTAATACCAACGGTAGTAAGACTCAGCCCGACTGAAAATAGCTCTGGAATCGAGGCTTGATGCTCCATACTTAAAATAGTCCTTTTGGGCTGGACTAAGCAGCCAGAGTGATGTCTCCTCCCACTTGTTGCAGCGAGTAAAAGAGTTAACTGAACTGATTTCCTCAGTTTAAAGAAAGAGGGACTGCTAGAGCAGGAAGAGCCTATAAGAGAAATGAAATGCATGCTTGAGATTGAGAGAGCATCAAGTTAAAATGCTGCAGGAGAGAGACCAAGCATTTAATGACAAGCAGCAGGGAATGGTCCAGAGAAAGAAAGTCAGACAAAGGAAAACTTTTTCCGAAGCTGCAGTGTAACAGCCATGAGTGTGTCACTGTTGGCCTAGTTGGCGTGTTCCTGTTTCTCTTCTCTCTATTTTCTCTCTCTTTGGCATGACTCTCTGATATCCTGGAGAGCATCGCTGCAGCACGGCACTTTGGCCAGATGTCTGTCCTCACCAGTGCTTCATAAAAGGCTAATCTAATCTGGCTACCCTGCAGGCATGCTTGGTACACACACACAAACACACACTCATACACACAAACACACAGACTGAGTGGATAACGACTGAGCTTTTAAAGAATAAGGTGAGCATTGAGAATATGAGGGATTAGTCACCGATAAGGGCCTTGATGGTGGACACTATAAGAGCAAAACAATTTAAAGACACTCTTGAAGGCAAATGCACGAGGTACAGGTAAAGGGGAGTGTATCACATAGAGGGATGTAGTATCTATAAGCAAGAAACAAGGAGATGATAGGTTGTTTAAAATGTACTGTGTATATAGAACAATTACATCATGTTGGCACGAGTTGCAGAAAAAATGACTTTTTTCAAATGTAGGATTTAAGGAAAGTGTGAAGGACAGCAGTGGCATGGTAGGACGACATTTACATAGTAACAAAGCCGTGAAAAAAGATATCAATGAGGTGAAGAAAGATACTTACAGGCTCTCCAGGGAGTCCAGGTGGACCAGGGTAACCTTTCTGTCCCTAAAGAGACAACCATGAGAAATGGGGAGGTTAGTTGAAGCATAAAATAATGGTGAAAGATACCCCCAAATTTTGAAAAAAGTTCACAGACAAGGAAAATCCTGACAAGCATTGATGTGGGAATGACAAGTGGAGTTTTGTGCAAAGTAAAACATGCATGTTTACAATAAAATCAACAGCAGACAAGTTCAGTGCCATATGCAAGGAATCAATCTGCTCTTCTGTCAAGGGATCAGACTTTCCACTGGGCATGTTCTCTGAGAAGTTATGTTTGGGGAGGCCGTGCCAGTATCATGGCATGTTGAGGATATAAATGCCTTCCTGTTTGAGTCAGATACTGCAGCAGGTCCCTCCCTCTGCCTGCAGAGTGGACTGCAACACTTTTGTACAGTTCTGCTGACTCCAGCAACACAGAACCCCAACAAAGAGCGGAGAAAAAACTAAATCAAAGGTGGGAACACATGCCTTTCCAGACCACAGTTTGATAGAGTGAGAACGCAAGAGAGAAATGAACGGAAAGAAAGGAAAAATCTAAATAAAAACAGAAGAGCACAGAAAGGAAATACTCCTGTTGTCCCGTTTTCCTAAACCACAGCTCCAGAGTACCAAGCCAAGCCTCCTTGAGTTCCTGTAAACCATCCTTTTGTCCTATCATCTGACTGCAGCACGGGAAGAGGACACAGCATCCCTCTTCTCATTATGTTACATGACTACTCCCACTGGCTTACACCTTCATACCAGCACTTTAAACTGGCACTGTCAGCATTATCCTTCACTTAAATACTTAATAAGTGCAGCAACTGTGTCAACAATAAAGTTATTTTACAATATATATATATATATACGTATATATTTTTGTTACGTTTTCCATGACAACCTTAAACCTTAAAGATGATGCCATTCTCTCTGTAGCTAACACAAATCTAAGCTTTCTTTTTGAGAACTTAGCTGTCTCACATTCACCTTACATCACCTGTTGCACATCATCAAAGGACCACTAGGAGGAGACGCTTGTGAGTATTACACATAAAACAAAGATGTCACCAGGTGCTGACAGACCGCTGAAGTAATGCAGCAAGTTGCAACATAAGCAGAATCATGTGCGAGTTTTCCATATTTTTGTGAAAGTTCTATTGGTAAGCAGTGTTGTGGAGAGAACAGGGATGGATGCACTCGCAGACACATGGCGCCTGTGACTGAAACCTTTTTGAAAACTCCATTTGTATATTGAACTAACATGATGTTGGCCTGTTTGGCAGTCATAACAATGTGTTGATACATTTGTGTTTGTCTGACTCGTCTCCATGTGTCTAAATCTGAACGTCCATCTTTTGTCCATTAGCCTCCATCCACTTCTCCACTTTTCAGGAGATGTAGTAACCCGTGCAAACCATATGCATGTGTGCATATAGACAGGCAGAGAAACACACACACACGCACGCACACACACACACACACACACACACACACACACACTAACACACACATTCACACAAGATACATGTACACTGTCATCCTATTACATGGCTTTCTTATAGTACAAACATGTGTAGTGGCTTATGTTCCAAAGCTGTGCTGTGAGGTCCATGAGCCACACACACATACACATGCTGTGGGTCCTGGGTATTAACCATAGCTAGACCATCTCAGATCCTTATCTTACTCATTATGAGCTTTCTAATGAGAGCGACCATTCCCACCGACCCTCCTGTGTTTATAATGCCACTTGCTTAACGAGCATGTGTGTTCAATCAGATAAACCCACCAGAATGCTTTTCATTTACAACAGCGACCCAGTAGCACCCTGTAAGTACTTTTTACCCCATTAAGCCGAGGAATGCCCCAGGGAACTTTAAGCGCATTTTGGCAGAAATAAAATAAAAAATAAAAATAAAAAGATACATTGTGTCTGCAGGTGACCTGTCGTTCCTCTGACTCGTTACCAGCTACCCTGTACACACTTAACTTTGTGGGTGTTCAAATGAGCACAGGCCTCATGTCTGTTTACAACTGTACACCACAAATGATGAATATGTGTCTTCCACAGTCTGCTTCCACTGGACTGTGCCCTGGTAGCAGAAATATACCACTCGCCTCATTAATCTCAGCTTTCATCTTTCCACCTCTCCCTCTCTCCAAATTCCCTCTACAGCATGGAGCCAGATGATTGCTCAGAGCAATCGTCTGGCTCCATGCATTTGCTGCATGTACAGCAGAACATAAACCCTCTATGCAGATCTCTGGCGGACGTGCAGACGTAGCAAACAACTGCATGTACCTAACCAGACAATTTGTTTGAAACATCCCTCATCGTCTGTTTGCTTGCATGCAGTGTCACTATTAAACTACTAGCAAGGTGGAAACAATGACTTGTTCTTCTTGTGAAACATGCAAAGTAAATGATGGTTGATTTGACTTCTCCCATAATTACAATGATAATGAGCATGTGGATTGTGGGCAGGAGCTAAATGGAGATAGTTTGGTTTGGAACAGGTCTTGAAGTGCTTCAGACAGATTAATGTCATACAATAAACTGAAATTAGCATGATTAATACACTGTCTAGTCCCTGTAGGGGAATTACAATATCTATGTCTCCTTTGTATTCGTACGATGTGCTTGTGAGGAGAACTATGGTTTAGACTTACTTTGAAAGGAATACTATCTGTATATAATTTAAAGAAGGCAGCAATAGCAACTAGACAATCCATCATTAGTGGTTCATCATCATCATGATTGACCCTAAAATCCTTATACATGTAGGCACATATGTGAAAAGCAAATGTGGACACTTCTTATGAACAAGAAGTCTGGATTTGGAGTATTTTCCCAGAATGTAGCATAATAGAAACTAGAGTCTAGTTCATGGATGCGTTTACTGTTGTCTAGCTGCATACTGATGCTCTAACCGATGTTTTGGGACAACACTGTTGTGCAGAAATTTAAAAAGAGTTACCTGCTGCTTCTTGGTGAGCAACAGTTGGGTGCAGTAATTTTTTTATGCTAGGCTATGCTAACTGCATAACTATTCCTTTCATAATAATAATGTGCGGGCAAACATCTACCAAAGCATATAGACATAATAAGATTAGAAACTCATTGATAATTGCAATCCCTAAAAACTCTAGGGGTACTGAGACACATAAACTGTATAAAATATATAATATATTTTACTGAGAATGTGTATTTAAAACCCTGCAACTGAAAACTAAGACACTGTACAGTATGTTTTGCCTTTAAGGGAGAAAAAGCAGATGTGGTGTAAAAGATAGAAAAGGCTGACAATAAGAAAAGAAAGGACAGTATGGAATGGGAATGTACATAGAGGAAATAAAGATGGAAGCAGTAAGGTGAGACATGTGCCTTGTAATGTGGCCTTGAGGTTTGGCCCCGTGTGTCCCCGCTCCCTGACCCTGGCTACCATGCTGAAAAGCCATTCAACTTCTGCTCGGTAGAACAAATGTTGTACAGAGTGGAACATGCTTGGCTGGTCTGGCAGTGTAAACTCACACTCTCCCATCACACGTTCAAAGCACAACTGCTTTCTCCATTAAAGTTTTCCATGGAAAACCAGCAGCCAAATTCCAGAATTCCCAGTTGAAGTGTCAAGCTAAGGCCCTGTATGCATGTGTGTGTGTGTGTGTGTGTGTGTGTGTTTGTGTGTTAAAGAGTGGCAGAGAAGGTAGAAGGGAAAAACACAGAGGAGAACACAGGAAAAGCTACCATTGTCCCGTTTTCCTAAACCACAGCTTCAGAGTAACGGGCCAAGCGAGCGAGACAGAGCAAGTCAAACAGCCGGAGAGGTATGAAGAGGAAGAAACAGCACATGGGTGTTTCAGGGTGGCCCACCGCCGCAATGTAATTGCAAATAAAAATCATAATGCTTTTCAATTTTGCAATGAACTCGCAGCAGGCCCCAGTGTCTCAGTGGAGAGACCTGCATCAGGACACAGCACGCCTGGGACTTTCCACCTGAGCTGACCAAAAAAGGAGCAGAACAGAACAAAGCCTGTTTTTAGACTGTCTGCGCTCCCATTGTACAGTTTGAACACTGACTCACTCGTCTCTGTCATAGTAATGCAATGTGTAGACATGTAGGATCAAGATTCATTAAAACCAGCGAAGTGAAGCACAACTGAGACCTGGGAGACGTTATTTTACATTGTTTGGCGCAGGACTAAAACAGGTTAATTAGTCGCTCTGTGTTTGTGTACGGAAAGGAGGCCGAGTCCTCGCGGTTAATTTAACAGGTTTCCTCTACAGTCATCATGCCTGTGGTTCACTGACCAATACCTGAGCCATGCTGTGATGATGTCAGAGTGTGTGTTGATGAAGTCGCCATGGCAACAACTTCTCAGACTTGTAGATGGGAAGTCATTCTGATATGCTTCTAAAGAGAAGCTATAATGTACCATTGGGCCTCATGAGCACTGTCTAACTTTCTGATAGGCCTTCAAATCACTGCCAAAACTCATTTCGCTTGAAAGAAGTCTGTGAATGTTTTCCACCAGCTTTACATTTTCCATTATGAGTGTTTGTGAAAGAGAGCAAGACAGAGACATACAAATGGACACAGAGACACAGAGAGAGAAAAGCAGACTCCTAACAAAAGCCATATGTTAAGCTTGAGGCAGCCATCCAACTACAGTCCAACACTCGTTGCAGAGCACTGTGGCTCTGGGAAGACGTGAACACATGCAGAGGCACTTTACACCTCTGCTGAAACGCATACAATCTACCTGCTTTATTAAATCACTCAACTAATTCTTGTTCTTTGTTTGAAATGTGCGCTCAATTCCATTTGATACATGATGTGACTGAAAGCAGTTTATGAGATCTTCTTCTTCCACCCTGAGACTTTGTTTACATTTGATTGTTTAAGAAAAGGTGAAAGAGATTATTTAAGTTCAGACCTGAGGAGACTCACCAAGTGGTTCCCAACCGTTTTTTTTTTCTTTTTTGTCTGAGATACCCCACACAGCCCTGTCAGATGAACTCAAGTAACCCTTCATCAACACCATTTGTCATGTTCCAGTGTGTTCATTTCAATTTATTATAATCTGGATGTTATGTAACACTTTTATATAAAGAAGTTGGCAAATTCATCCATTTATCCATTACTTTTAGCAATTAACAATGAACTATAACGCACTATGAAGTGTTTAATACTTTTAGTTAACTATCAGTCCTTTATCCGTTACATTGAAACATTACTATTAGCTAACTGTGCCACGCTAGAGGGCTACATAACTAGTTGGCAAACTAGCTGGAGTTTATTTCTATTCTTTCAATTTAACAGGGCTACTTTACAGTTTTCCTATGTACCCCCTGACCACTGCAGAAATACCCATTGGGGTACAGGTAACACTGGTTGGGAATCACTGCTGTTTTGTATCTAAATAATTGATGTGCCCACACACACACTGCTCCACTCTACCAGAAGCTCTGTCACACTTTTTCTTTCCTAGACTAATGAATCATTCAAGTTGCGACTTCACACTGGTGATTTTGTGTTGGTTTTGAGTGCAAGAGCCCCATCCTCTTTCCCCAATGACAAAAACCTCCCTCTTCTTCCCTCATGACATCCTGCCAACATTAAAACCCCTCTATGCTGGATTCAGCAAACACAGATGGAAGAAATGATGAGGACAGCCCAAAAGGAAAAAGAGAGATGGAGAGAATTAAGATGGAGGAGACAAGGAGAGATCTTCACAAAGATGATTGGGTTTACACACACAGATACTTGAAAACATCACAAGCACAATACAAAAACACAAGGGTTATGAAATGTAGACAATGACTCATGCAAACTTTCTTTCTTGGGCTTCCCCAAACTTTTGAAGGGCCTCACTATTCAACGTTTGCAGCTCATTCACAACATCAACTGGAAAATGGGAGCTGTTATGGCCAGCATTTATTAACATTTTATTCAATTGCATTTGAAGGAATTTGGTGCATATATGCAGAAGCTTACCTTCCGACCTTCTTGGCCAGTCAGTCCAACCGGGCCAATAATCCCTGAGTCTCCCTGGAACACAAAGCCAGAATGTCAAAATACAGTAATGCAACTATGACTGGTTGCACAAACAGCAATCATACATGTGCTATAGGAGCTTGCCAAACAGGACGTTGTTCCAAATTAATGCAGCGTGCAAGAGGAAAAGGAGGGATAAAATACCTTCTCTCCTTTAGGTGCTGGCCCAGGTGAGATGCCAGGGTCTCCTTTTCTTCCCTGATAAATAAAAACACAAAGGAGTACATTGTATGGGTAAAAAAATAAACCAACTGTACTTCAGTGACTGAACAATCGTGTTATTAAAACAATTTCACTGGCCAACACCTTTCATTTGGACTAGGGAAAAGATTACGCCTACAAAAGCTTTCTTCTCTAAATCCCATACTAGATAATGGGAAGCTACAAATGATGAATAGGATTGAGTTACCATGTGACTGATAAATTCACAGTACAGATACTTTTCTTAGCATTCTTTATTTCTTTGTGCATTATGTGTGCTCAGTGCCCCTCCAGTCACACACAGCAAGCTTCATTGTCAGCAGGTAACAATAACGAGGCTTCAGCACATCAAAGCTATGGATCGGAAATTGCACTGAGTGCTGACTCCTTCTCTCCCCGCGGACCCCTGCTATTTACAACTGTGTTTCATTTTTTAATGATGAAAGAGCCTGCAAAAGACTGCAGTGAACCCCAGAGACATCAAACACTTCAGAATCAGTCTCTCAACACACCTGCCAGGTAGAAGAAGACCGCTCTGCTCCACTCTGCCCTGGATTTACTGAAGTGTTCATTCACAGAGGCAGGGTTTCAAAAATTTGCCTTGTAGAGAATGTCTGTTACACTTTTGTCAATTATCACTTCATTAGAATACTTTTGGATCTGGCAAGTTTGTTTGTGCTTAACATAACTTTTATTATCTACTTAATTTTTATCAATATTATCTAATTTATATATTTGATTTATTTGAAGAGAGGCATACAACAAAGGTCCCCGGTCAGAATTTAACCAGAGACTTGGTTATATGACGTGTACATTTTGGGTAATACTAAAAGCTCACTAATTACTTTGTTTGCCAGGTGTAGTGACTTCCTAGAGACTCCATGAGGTCACTGCCCTCAGCCAAGAAATAGTCCGGCATATAATGTCAAATATAACCTTAATATTTACACTTTATTTTTCGTATTAATTAAACATATGCAATCTAACATGTTAATTACTGAGCTTTAAAGGTACTGGTAAGTCAATTATGCTTTGAACAGAGCCCGGCTAGCTGTTCCCCCACCGTTTTCAGTCTTTATGCTAAGCTAAGCTATGAAGAAGAAGATTGTAAAAAGTGCAGAATGCAACTCAAAAGAACAGCAAAAGAGAATGAATAATATAAATTATATCAGGGAGACAAGGACAAACACAGTCCTTTTGGGTGACCTGGGGAGGTCAGGACTCTGGGGATGGGGGTGGGCAGTGTGACCACAAGCATCTGCACAGTTGTCATTTATGCAAGGCATTTTTATAATGCATTTTAAGAACAGGTAGCGCTCCTCACTATGTACTCTGAGCACACAGCGCCAGAGGTCAAGGGTGTTTGCTAAAGCATACATCTGTCCAGACAATCAGATGAGGGATGCAGGATGAGGAATTTGTCTTGGGCAGGGTCATCTCCTGTTCACACGTTAAAATTAGACAGATTTATTTGTAGTTCTCACTTTTCGACTCATAATGTCTTTCCCTGGAGCTCTGATAAATCACTTCAACTCCCTTGGTGTCGAACCACCCTTCTCTCCTCTCTCCGCTCGGGTTGCAGCGGTAGCACATAAAAACAGCATATAGATGCGTAAACATACACACACATTAGAGCATATTTGGGGATTAAATCGAGCAGATCTGAAAAACCTCAATGAACTTTAAATATAAATGGGACTCCTGACATTCACCTCTGCAGCACACGTGTTAAAGTAATATAGCTCTTCAGTATTAAGGGCTGTTTGTAATGTCTCAAACTGCCAGGTGGGGCTGCAATGCTGTGAACTTGAATGGCCCTGATTCTTCCACCGTAAAACTCCATTACCCTTGTTGCTCTTTATGGATTCCAGCTGATATAGAAAAACGGATAATGTAACACATCCTCATGGGATTGTCATCCATGTTAGGCAAGAGATCATAAACTTCTTAGAAAATTAGCAGTGGAGGCAGGCACATAATTGTGTAAGCGTTTCATGTGGAAATATCAACATGGCTGCCAGGCTCTTAGCAAAAGAAAAAGAAAGGTGCACTTGGTATCATGAGTTAGACTAAGAGTGTGTAAGATACCTTGAGCCCGGGTGGACCAGCTCGGCCAGGGTTTCCATGGGGACCAGGGGCGCCCTGTGGAAAAGCCAGAGAGAGGAAAACATAATTAAGATCGAGATCTCAATCAATCTTCATATTGGGATAGAGCTGAGTCTGTCTGGAGAACCTCAGCATTCATGCTACTTTAACCTATTTTCCTTTACATTAGCTGTGTGTGTGTAGGTGGGAGTTGGGTGGTGAGGTATTTGATGTTGGTGTTGGGGGTAGAAGCTTTTGGAAAATGGGGCTCTGTGGAGCTGCTTCACCATATGGAGGTGGTTTTCCTGCCCCCTGTTGCCTCACTCCCCCTCTTCCACACACACACACACACACACATTTGCCAAGCATCTTAATGAGTAACGCAGATCATCTCGTATCATAACATTTTGAATTCCTCCGCTGGTGTGTGTTTCTGTCCGTATTGGCTGTTGCAGAGGAAATGAACACAACTCTGTCTGAAAGCAAACAAAGTGAGATCTACAGTAGCAGCATACTGGTAATGTGAACCATCGCTGCCTGTCCAGAAGCCCCCATGGGAAGGTTAAGCAGAAAACCTTTGGAAGCCAGAGGATGAATCTACACCAGTTTTTTCTTTGGTTTAAACAGCAGTCGTTAGACAGAAGCACAGGGGTTGTGGCCATGTCTCCACCATCCATGCATTCATCCGTCTGTCTGTCTACCCACTCTTCCTCTGAGTGATTTTTTCCTGTGGATCTCTGACCTCACTCCTGCCCTCCACGTGGTGTGGCACCCATGGGCCCCCTAACTTACCCCTGCAGTGGATCAAGGGTCGAGCGAGTCAGAGAGGGCGGAAAAAGAGACACAACTGCTTTAAGAGCCGGGTCAGCGAATTTCACTGAGGTGTGTCAAAACAGATCAGGAAGTTATTGTGTTAGTGATCTGGTCGGTGATCAAAAAGCAACATCTAGCAACATCCAGACAGGCAGCTCTATATATTATCCCACAGAGGGAAAAAAAGAACTTAGGGTTTGGGCTGGGTTATACAACTCAACAAAAAAGCCCTTTGAGCAAAGTTCAAAAACAGACATGCTGGTCGGGTTCAAACAAGACAACATAAATGCCTTCTGCTGTCAAAGGGCGCTTTGATGACACTATGTCTGATTCACTTGAGACAGGACTTCACATGAATGAACAGGACATTACTAAGCATGCGTAAAGGTGTTGTTATCTCTCATGTGAGTCACAGGAGACTCCAAGATTTAAATAAAATCTTCCACAGGACTTAAAAATGCTGTTTTGAATAGATGTGAAATAATAGTAAACCCAATCTGTTTTTAAATTGTTATGTTTTACAAATTACATATTTTAATTCCAAGGATGTTTTAAAGATATTCTCTCTTGCATCTTTTCCTCGCACACTCCCTTCCCCTTTCATTTTTTGGTTTGTATTCAGCTGGCATTCTCTCGAGAGTCCAGACAGTGTTGAGGGACACTGTTGTGCCCTAAATAAACTTAAACAAACTAGACATGTTTGAATTACATGCTTCAAAATTAACCCTGAGGTTTACCGCAGTTTGGGCAGTACACTGGTAGGCACGGGCTGGCACCAACATTTGGTACTGTACTCTTGCATCCATGTCGTGTCCCTTTCTCGCACAACAGGTGTCTAATTAGAGAAGACCAGGGTGGGGCACGCACAAGCTGAGGGCTATCAAATGAAAAACCACCAACCTCTAAACAGCGATTCAGGGCGTTACTGTGGTTCCTGTGGTAATAATACTGCTAGCTCTGTGCAACTTATTCTAAGTTGAGACAAAATGGTCAAAATCTAAACAAATTATAGTTCCTAATGTTTAATGTTATACCTACCCTGAGGTGTATAAATATATGTCCTTGAATCTAATCTACATTCTATATCAACACCATATGTACAACTTAAAGCCAAGAAATATTGTATATGTACTTCATAAATCAAGAGGCATGACATCACTCCCTAGGTTACATTCCCACACAGAATATTTTAGACGAGCCCTTTTAATGGGCTATGCTGTAAACATCGTCTGACTTTCAACACTAGCTTGTAAAAGAAATGTATATACAGTCATCATATTAAAGATAAAAGAGATTCTGTATGATGTTGTGCCAAATGAGAGCCAAAGGGGCAATGTCTGATAAACTAACATTAGATCAAGAGCATGTGAAACCACTGGACGTCTTCATAATTAAAGATCCCAGTCAGCACACACACACACACACACACACACACACACACAAATTTGCCTCTGAGGATTTAGGAGAATATTTCACTGTTCATGAAAGCCGCAATAGCATGCCTTGCCATCAATGAGTGAAAAGAGCAGAATGTGCAGCTCAATGCCACATAAATAACAGTAAAACGTTATAATAACAGAAGCAGACAGGGCAAACTAATTAAGCTGTACTGGTAAAAAGCCAACCATATAAATGTATTTGGATCAAAAGCCAAAGTCTTTTGAGTTTTTATATATATTTCATGTTTTTAGTTTTTATATGAAAAAGGAAACACTAAGTAATCCAAAGTATTATTTAGGCATTTACAACAATAATAAGTAATAGCTCTTAATGTCAATGACAAGTTTGAAAATTACGTTGGAAACCTAGAGCTAATTTTATGCCAAACATCTAAAGGCATTAAAAAATGTATTAAGAGCACCCAAAAGGGCATTGCAAAGAAAAAAGAAAAAGAAATTGAAGCATGGTCTGTGACTTTTACTGTCCGGCAGCTTATTACAGTAATGTTCCAGAGGAGAGATCTATATACACAGTTTACACTGGGGATTATACAGACCCTTAAAACGCTGATCTGTCGCTTGCTGTTACCAAAACAGCCCAACACACTGCCCCTAAGCAGAGCTCAACACCTTTACTCATTTGAAAGTTTTTATAGGCATAGTTTTCCAGGTTTCTATATGAAATGCCCATATGGGATCTGAATTAGCTTTGTGTGGAGATGAAGCAAGGTGGGGGCACTGGTGTTTTAGAGGGGAAGCATGAGGAAAGATAGTAGGCAGAGATTTTCTACACTTAAACAAAGACCCTCTTGACCCAGCAGGCTCCAGACGGATACATGCAGCCAGTCTTCAGATAGATACAGGCCTGTGTACCCGCAATGCATCCACCACACTTTTACTCTCACACCCTTCTACCACCGTCGTCATTATACACCTACAAACAGACTCAAAAGAGCTCGCCCTGCCTATTCATGGACATCTAGCAGAGGCTTCTGTACTGACAGCAGTTGCCATAGCAATGGCGTCTCACACTCACATGTGTGGGATCAGAGGTCAAGGTTCATGGGTGGTGCTTGGTGGGCTCAATGGTGCTCTGTGTGTCATCATACAGACTTCCAGTAATCCACGGCTACAGAAGGTCATGCAAAAAACTGGCAGAGCTGCAGACGTCTCTCTCTGCAGCAAAACCCTGTGACTGGAATTCCGTTTATCACATAAAAAGATGATGCTTGTGATAAAAGCCATGCCATGCCACCTGCGAGCCTGCAGCCTAAGCAACCTGCAGCGTGAAATCAGATTTGGAGGTAATTATTTCAGTGTTCAACAAGAAAAGAGTGATCTTTTACCAAATTGAAACCACACTCATATATGGCCAAGAGGCGGGAATTTGGACATAAACGTGTTTGTGAGCACATTTGGAAGTGTGTAAGTATGTGTATAAGCGGCTCATTGTTTGCATGTGACACACACATGCACGGCAGCAATTAAACTTGATAAATGCTTTTGTTTACAGGAAAGCTCCATAATCTGTCTCACTCTTTATATAGGCAGGCCATAAACACAGCCACATATGTCTGTGCTACACGGGTGTGGAATGAGTGCTTTAGCGTGTATACACTATACTGTGTGAGCGCAGGTGTGTACTTGCGTGTGCACAACAAAAAATGACAGAGGTCAGAGCCAGACGCTGGCAACGTGTTTGCGTGTGACCCCCGTTAAAGTGGCATCAAAACCAAAAGCCTTTACAAGTGCTTTCTTATTGAAGAGGCTTGTTTTCATTGTTTGTGCTTTGCAAACCAACCACTTCCACTGACAATGCCACAGGCAGTTCAACAGCTGGTTTGCTGTTTGGACAAAGGCCACGTCTAAGACACCAGGATGTAAATCAGTTTAAAGTGGTCAATACATAGCTACTGCTGATGAATGAGGTTTAAGACATAGGGACCAAGGGCAAGTTTGAGTCCAACCTACGCTGGAGGAATTGTGCACTAACTGTTTTTTTTGTTAATATGTAAGAAAACATGATTCATTGCTTGCTAGTCTGAAAAGAGAAATTCTTCTTAAGACCCTCAAGTTAAATGTGGCATATATTTTGAGAAAATCTGCTGCTTGGTCACACAAAAACAGTTCCATTCAAGGTCATAATTATATACTACTTGGCATGACCACGTTCACGCACAATTAAAGTTTTATTCCAGGTAAGTTTGATTTGGATCATAAGAAATGCACCTAAGTGGGGCTGATGTTGTGGAACTTCTACTAGAGATGGGATTGGAGGTGCTGCTGGGGCTTAAATAGCTTTAATTAGAGCCAGACAAAGACCTCCTTATACATATATAATAGTGGGGGATCACAGAGACTTTAGCTTAACAGACTCTCAGACACAGACAGACTCAAGCAGTAAGTAATAATAAAAAAACACACACATAATCAAACATGGACATGCATCCAAATACAGCATCGATAATTTACTGTATATTATTATGTATGTCTGGACTGATTAAGTAGCTTGTTAGCAGTGTTAAAATAAAAAAACAAGGAACCAGAGGCTTCTCTAGTCTGAAATATACATAAAAAGCACGAGTAAGAGTCTACAGGCATGCTAACATGCGCACAATGATAACGCTAACATGCTGATTTTTAGCAAGCAGGTATAATTATTATCCTGTTCATTATATTACTTAGTTGAGCGTATTAGCATACTAACATGCTTAACGTGCTTAATCATGCTAAACACAAAGCTGAGGCTGATGAGAATGTCATTAGTTTTGCAGGTATTTGGTCGTTATAACAATTTATCCAGAATGAATGTGTGTACCAAACTTCACGGCAATCCATCCAATAGTTTTGAAGACATTCCACAAAACCCCCACCCCCAAATTTCAACTTGCTGGTGGTGCTAAAAACGTGTCCGTCTGAATCTATACATCAGAGAGAAACAGAGGGAGTAAAAGAGAATTCCTCAAAGAAGACCCAAGAATGGGACTATATCTATTTAACTGCATGGAGAAAGAGGCCTTTCATTAGTCCAGAATGGGATTCCTATGAACTGTCGGTGCAGCCTGCTGCAACAGCTCAGTGAGGAGAAGAAAGTCCAGTGGAGCCATGTGTTCTCTGTCTGTTTACAGTGCTTTTATTAGGCATCCTGTGGCACAGGCAGCCTTTTGAAAGGCCGTCTTTATAGGAGCTTTCCTGTTTATGCTGAGGGGTGGGAGGTCAGCACTCGCAGCCCCGTGCTGAATATGGTCAATCTGCCTGCATAGGAAAACTTTGTGTGTGTGAGTATGTGTGTGTGTGAGTGTGTGTGTGTGTGTGTGTCAGCTGGGTGATGGGAGGGATTTAAAGTGATGTGGGAGCCTGGCTTGGCAGGTTATTATTGTAACTTCAGAAAACGGTCCAGGACTTTGCCTTCTAGGCTGGAACACACAGATACAGTCCTGTCTGTACATCTCTGCCAAGAGGTTATTTACTGGCTGTTTGTGTTTGAGCTTTCAGTCAACATGGACGTCAGCAGCAGTAGCAAAAAACGCAAACAAACAAACACACACGCGGAGAGATGCCCAAAATAAACCTAAATAAAGACACGCTTATTAACATGGTTCCATAAAAAAGAAATCCTGGAGCCGAACTTATTATAAAATTATTTCTAGACGTTACAAATGGAAGTGTGTTCAATCTGGCTGAAAGTGTTTGAGAGCAACCAAGGAGACTTACCCGAGGACCCCTCTTCCCTGATAGGCCTGGCTTCCCTGGAGGTCCTGGCAGTCCCTGGAGAGAGAAAGAGAGAGCATTCAGTCAGTGTTGCATACTGACATATACCATACAGATGATCTTATTCAGGACCTGGGCAACCTCCTTCTATCAAAACCACCAGGTCATTAAGTGTGTCTTTGTGTGTTTCCGTAGACAGACTACACAGTGGCTGCAGAGTAATTTCATCTCAAGGTGATGAGAATTCAGCCTTATCCATCGGGAAGTTCTGAGCCTGTGTGGCAGGAAACCGTTGAAACACTAGAAAAAACAGGTCATTTCCTGCGCCACTCAATGCCCCTGTGTGGCTTTATCAGTCTTGTGCTCATTCGTTTTCTTTTAATCAAAAAAGAGGAACAGGAGAGGTGAGGAAAAACAGAGCGCCTGTGATTGCTGTGCCTAACAAGAGCTACTTGAAGGGCTTTTACAGCATCTATATGGCATTTTTTAAATGTTTCCTTCACTGTAAATGTATTACAGTATTTTTACTATGCTGTTAAATTTGATGCCTGATAAATATGAAGGTCTAGTAAAAAAGCAGCAGCGTCTACCATAACGTGTAGTTGTTGATGTGTGAAAGTTGTACCCTTTCTGTAGTTTCCTCATCTCAGTTTTCACAAGGCTGTGAACTCTAAGGCACAACGCACAACTTCCAAAACAATATCAGCTTGAGAACAACACAATATACACACACAAACCTGAGTCTAAAGGTTATTGTACACGTAGCCGCTACCTGCGTATAGTGTGTCAGTCTGCGATCTGGTTTATATCACCCTGACAATTATAATTGGACCCCCACCATCTCTTCCAGGACGACCTCCATGGTTGAGACCACCCCCATTGTTACAGGTGGTGTGCTCTATGGTGGGCTAAGGACCTGTCAACATCAACACACACTCCAGTCCATCTTCACACTTCCACCCCCTGCATTGGCCCTCCTTCCTTACACTTGTTTGTTTGTTTTGTTTATTCTCTTCCTCTTTGCACCTGTCCATCTTTAACATAGTTCTTTCTTTCCAACAAGAATTTGTTTGTTGACTGCTGTCTGACGAGTGATGTTGTACTTGTCCCGCATCAATAAGGTATTTTCCAATCACCACATTTCAAACTGGTGGATCTGGCAGTTGTGCTGTGAAATGTAAAAGCAATCTTCTCAAAGTTGAAAAAATATTAGTTTTTATTTTCATTAAATGATTAAAAAAACAATTTAGAACTACCGAAAAAACTAAATAACCTTAATCTCCCTAATATCAGAAGAAACTGCTTAAAATCATTTTAACTGTGGCAGCATTTAAGTACTCGGGAAGCTTGCAGGTACAATTTCATTGAATACAGAAGTCAATCCAGGTATAAATAGAATTTATACTTACAGCCAGTACAGCTCTAATTAAAAAATAATCAGATTAAAACTCCAACTCTCACTTTCAGCGATCACGTAAAAATGCAAAACATATAAATCACATTCAGGTTCTCAGATCTCAGAGGAAGCACTTTTTAAAAGCTGCAGTGAGGAGCCAAAGGTGCTTCAGATGGAGAACTGTTGCCATATTTGTGCCTGCACTGGCAGTTTCTCCGGGCAGCCAGAGTGCAGACTCTGCACGGTGGAAACACATCGTCCAAATCACTGTTCCATCGTGTCTTTCAGGAGAAGACTCTTAATGCTTTAGGCAGCAAGAGTGATGAATGACAAAGCTGTTGGCTGAAACCTCAATAAATATGCTTTTCATTGGCTTCTTACTTACACATTTGTCTAAATGTGTATGTATGTGTAAGAAAGGAAGTGTGTGTGTAGAAGACTGTGCTGTGGGAAGCAATGAGAGACAGCATGCACATGGCACATCCAAACTATGCTGACAAGAAAACGTGACTTGGTTCATCTGGGATCTCCCATACACACACACACACACACACACACACACACACACCCTTTGACAGGAAGCACCTCTGTGAGTATATATGTGATCCTGTCAAATCACAGCATTTAAGTCAGAACTCAGACACATTTATATAAACATGTAACATAAAGCCTGGAAGATTTACACAGATTCTGAATACTTCAGTGCCATAACTGGAGCACATGCTGATTTGACTATGATTGGACAGTTAGAAACAGTTCTGTGTTGAAATCACCACTCTCAGATTGGTGTAATTTGCCATATATTTGTGTCAGGACTTATAAATGTCTCAGACAGTCCTTCAGTAAATTACATCATAACTTCCCTTCTACAATCTCTTTTCTGTGGGAGATTACAGCCCTTCATATTGAGATTGCAGGTAGTGCTTTCTAAATGGCTGTAATTTGGTTCACTGTAGTGACAGTCAAATCTGGTGTGGACATCAGTATAGATGTAAATTAGCCAAACCTTGACACGCTGTACTCTGCAATTTACAACTGCAAATTACAGACCACTACATAGAATAAGAAAGGCACACGTATGAAACACACAGGCCCTGCTCACACTTTACACTAGGATGACTCAATCACAAGGGTGGCTTTAAACACAAGTACAAACACACCCAGAACGTGCTGAGGAGACACTGAGGTCTGATTACTCAGGCCACATTTGGAGGTGAAGAACTGTGTAGACAATAATGTGTAGCTTATAACATGATAAAATACTAATTTTAAGATTTTGGATTTTTGTAGTCAACAAAATCCTTTTCTCTGCTCTGTGGCCAAGCACAAATGTGTGAGTGTGTATTTTCTGTTAAGAAGCAGTCACAGTTTGCCCACAAATTAAATCAACTATGAAGGTAAAATTGATCTCAAGTGGTCAGTCAAGATAAAACTGATGCCATGTGTGAAAATGTGAAAAAAATTGAAAAGGTGAAAATAGACCTGCCTGCCACAGTGTTCCTGCTGCTAGTGACATACTACAGGCCTAGCCTACCTTTGTGCTTGCATTGGGAAGCTAAATTATGGTGTTTACTGACTGCTTTGACCTTTGACCTAGCTTTGAAAGAGGTCCATGAGACCTCCACCAGCCCTCCGTGACAGAGGAATCTGGTGCAGAGACGGCAAGGAGTCAGACCTGACACGTCACACCCAGCCTGAAGGCTGGTTTAGTGCACAGAAAGAGGAAAGGAGGGAGGAAAAGTGGGATTTCTAACCTGTATGGGAAAGGAGATAGTGCCACATTAACCTACATATCTCTGTGGTCTCTTATTTCCAGCCCCAGAGCACTAGAGTCAGACCTGGTGTTTTACTGGTGACAAAGACCAGCACAGACTGGGATGTCCCTAATGGAGCGTACTTCACTCACTTTCACCACTTTCCTAATGTAAACCATCAAACTCACCACCCACAAGTGCCAACACAAACAGCCGAGACATGAACTGCATGTTTCTTCATCTCGGTTTTGTAGAAGATTTAGTGCTAAAAAGTCTTTATATGTGTGTGTGTACTCGCATGTCATCTCTGTCTTTCCTTACGCTAGTACAAAATGCTGCAGCCAGGAAACTAACCAGAGGCAAAAAGTAAACCATATTACTTCTACACTGGCACCTTGTCAGCTTCAGAAATGATTTTATAATGCTCTTTTATATTCCTGTTTTTTCTATAGTCATCTGTAGTCTGGGCCCCTTTTATATTGCTATGCTTCTGTGTTCTCCAACAGTCAAGTGTTAGCCAGCCCTTGATCCAAGTTTTTTTTATGTGGCAAACACACTCACTAACCAACCCAACAGATTTGAGATGCTTACCGATGGGCCTGCTTCTCCTTTCTGTCCTATAGGTCCATCCAGCAGGGAGAACTGAGTAGGTGGTACCTCCCAGCTCTGGAAGCCATCAGTAGCAGCTGGTGTTACTGGGTTGTACGAAAGTCTGGTTGGTCGTGGGGTGACTGGAGCCCTGGTGGTTTTGGCTTGTTTTGTTGGTTTGATGACCTGTTTGGAGACTGGCTTGGTGGTTTTAGCAGTTGTTGTTTTGGAGATAGTAGATTTTGAGGCGTTGACTTTGGATGTTGTTGGTTTAGATGGGACAACTTTGACAGAATTTACTTTGGGTTTGGACGGAGTGGCTTTGGATGGCATAACTTTAGGATTGGGAGACGTTTTCTTAGCTGTGGTGGGTTGTGGTTTCTTTGGGACTGCACCTTGGTCTGATAAGGCAGAGCCAGGCTTTATCTTGGAGGGTTTTGTGCTGGTAGTGGCTGGAATAGTAGGTTTCTTCTTGTTGTCTGTTGCTGCAATTGTCTTTTTGGAGCTGTTATGAGAAGTGTGATTTGTGGGAGTGGGTTTGGAGGGTTTCTGATTTGAAGCTTTAGAGGTTGAGGGTCTTGGGTTTGGTGATTTTGTCGGTGAAACTCTTGTCCTGAGTGGTACTGTGACAGTTTCAGTCCTGGCCTTGGGAGGAGGGGAGGCCAAACTAAGCTGGACTGTGACTGGTATCACAGTTCCCAGCACGGGTGTAGGAATGGTCCCAGGGCTGGGCTTTATTGTTTGGGTTGGGGCCACATATCTGGCAGCCGAGGCAGCAGCGGCAACACTCTTGGCAAGGCTCAGCTTTGTGGGCTTCTTGGCTGTTTCCGGGCCACCACGTTTAGGGGTAGCAGCGGTAGCTGTGATGTTTGTTTCTCGTGGTAGGATAGGCAACAAGGGAGGAAGGTTAGGCCTGTATGTGTCAGCTTCCCTGCACTGTTTCTTAATGTACCTGCAGTAGTTGTGAGCTGCCTGTGCAGAAGGGACCAGGTCAAACTGGCAGATGGCTCCTTCAAAGTGTGCTGAGGCTTGCTGTTGGCTTGTCCGCCCCAGCAGGAAGGAGCCCTGGAGATCTGGAGCCAGTCCCTCCTCGCTGTCCCACCCAAAGTCTGCATTAACACTCTGCTCTCCGCAGGAGGCATATAGAGTCACTCTCTGTCCATTAATTCCCACAGCCAGCTGATGCCACTGACCATCATGGGGCTCATAGGGCAATGCTACCGAGGTGTTTGGTCCCGTGTGAAGGACCAGATTACCCGGTGAAAGCTGCAGACCGAGAAGGAGCTTCCTGCGGCCTGAGAGCAGGGTGAAGAGGAAAGCACTGTTGACACGGTGTGAGCGAACACTCAGGACCAGTGCCAAGTTGGGCCAAATGGCCGCTGGGAAGACTGAGCGCAATGGAGTTTCAATGTGCGCCCGCTGGTTGAGAATGATCCCCGATTTGAATGGAATGACCCCTGCTGGCACCGAGCGCGACGGCTTTTCTCCCTTAAGCCCCAACTTTTGGAGGATGTCCACATCTGGATAGAAGGGAGAGCAGGGTTAGAGATGCAAATAATTATGATGGTTACACACCAGTGCAGTTAGACAAAAGTGAAAAATAAAATTAAACGACTTAAAAGACTTTAGATTATCCTTCTCATTGCATCTGTTCTGTTGATCATTCTTTTCATACTTCATTATAAGTCTGTCTATGTAACCTCACTATACAGAGATGACAGTATTTCCTTGCATAATCAGGAATATGGAAATACATCATCAGGAACAAGGTATATCCTCTCATATTTACCTCTGTGAAAAAGAAAAATGCCTACATACATAACACTCATGGCCACCTGAGCAACGATTACACAAACACACGTCAACAGTTTGCAGACGTGGATGAGAGGGAAACGGTTAAACACCTTAAAATGATTAATAGGACATTCTGGACTCATTCTGGATTCTGCTCTTCCGTAAACAAGTGAGGCTCAGCTAAATATTGTATCTGTCTTTGCCAATTGGATTGTCTACACTGGCTTATAAATTGATTTTCCAATCATTTTATTTTAGCCAGAACAGAGCAGTAGTTCACAAAGTAATGTAGATCAAAACACTGCAGGGTTAAGAGATAGGTGGAAAAACGGTTGAAGCGAAAAAAGAAAAATAAATAGGAAGAAAAATAAACTTTGGGTTTCGAGGCCACCAAACTGCTTCTGTAAGCTGTCTTGTGCAACTTTAGGCCGAAACAAATTACTATGTATAGATCCAGACAGACACAAAATGACAATGATGATGGGGGAGTATAGCGCAACCTTGGTTGGTCAGTTGAGGCTCTCTGAGTGGGTAGATGCTGCACAGAGGTGCTGTAGTGACCTTTGTTTCAAATGTCAGTGGTTTGCAGCCTTATGCTCCTCTCCAATATGGCAATTTGTGGGATCATTTTGACCATATGACTCTCGTGAAGCATTAAACAGATTTAAGCATGCCCACAACACATGACGTCAGAATATGATAACAGCTCAAAAGGTTAACTAAAAAAGGACTTTTTCAAAGTCAATCCAAAGTACTGTGGTTCCAAATGAATGTTTTTTTTACCTAATTTTGAGGTGCCATTCTGTCTGGTTAGGGTTAAATGAATGTGCTTTGAACTTTAAATACATTATTTGTTTATATGAAGCAGAATTTGATGACATATGAGCATTCCTTTAATGGAGATTCGTGTACTTTCAAAGTGATGCAATAACTATTTAAACAAGAATAAAATCCAGCTTCAGATGCATTCCCCATGCTGTGAAGGAATTATGCAGGTAATATTATAAATCCTTCACCATATAACCATATTCTTTGTAAGGACTCCATTGCCATGTGAGGCATGGAGCAAGACAAGACTTTGTCATTGGTGTTCACCTTGTGCTGATGGAAACATGACAGCTGGTGGAGGTAATTGTGAAGGAAACTCAGTCAAGTCCAAAGGAGCCAGAACCAGGGATGTACAATCAGGCTAAATAACCTAATCCTCTCTTAGTGACTATCTGGCCAACGCACTCCCCTTCAAGGGAAAGAGGCACTGTTGGATACTGTATAAAGCAAACAATATGTTTGAGGCACAAGCGAGAGAGTTCATCTTCTAAATGTACATTTGGTGGCAAAATTATATAACTTCCACACCAATTAGCACATCTGAGCACTTGCTGTACTTTATGTTGAAATGTTTGCTTGACTGATCTCTCAGGGCATGGCGTCTTTGTGTTAAAGCTATAGGGGATTAATGAGCCAAAGGACATCGGCATCATCAGACAACCTCCCCTTTTGCCTCTCCATCCTCATCAATAGAGTCATATAGGAAATTCTGAACATGACCACAGTGACCACAAGTGAGTACAGCATCCCCATGCCTCGAGGCAGAATACAGTTTCCAGCCTTTCAGCCAACGTTGTCTCTCTGTTCAACGTTTCAGTCTCAGTGGTCCCGGCGTTCATTCTCTATATGACCTATGATCTCAGACTCAGGCCCCTCAACATCTTTATTGTCTCTGGGCTCATTCTGACCTGTGGTCACTGGGCCTTGTCTAATAGGGACATGTGCATAGAAGCCCTGCTTGTGAAAAGACAGAAAAGTGGGAAAGCAATGTTGATGAGATGACAGAAAGTGGGAAAGATGAGGGGAATAGCAGATGGGATGTAGTAACAGTGGCTGTACTGGTAAGCCATAGAGAACAAGGACTTCAATGAGACGTTTGTCTTTCTATAATACAAGGCTTGTTCATTAGACCACTGACGGAGGCCTCAGACTTTGGAAATGTATAATTGCATGGAAACTTAAAAAAAAAGATTAAGAGATGGAATTTGATCCGTAGTAGTACTGGTAGTTATCAAAGAATTAGACCTGAGGGAGGAAGCAGCTCAGAACTCAAATGTGTTTTTGCAGATAGTTTTCACATGTACAATGTCAAACAAAAACTAAACACTTAAACTAGTGTAGTCTGATGCATACCAGGTTAAAACAAATGTTCAATCTGATCTCGTATTTATACTCCTACACATCTAAAACAACCTTTTTTGTAGAGTAAGATTGCCAAAGAAAGGCAAATGTAGACATGCAGTTCTTTATGGTCTTTCCATGTTCCATATAGGGCTGTAAGACTTTCCCTTGCTCACAACAACAGGGGTTTATAAAACAGCCTTAGGAATCAAGACCTACACGGGTAAGTAGTGTAGATGCATCCACGCAGTGAATTATCCTCGCTGTGTGGTCTCCTCTGCAGTAAAGGACAACAGGACTTGGCAGTGAGGCAGGGGGTGCATTACATGTATCTGTTCTGTACATCGACTCCTGTCTCCAAACTTCTTTATTTAAATACCACTTGTACTATTACCTGAACATACGTTAACCATGTGGTTTTAGATATACAGCATACTGTGTGACAGAGACAGACTTGTGTTTAACACATGGCTGGAGTTCATAGCCTTGCTCTGTGCCAAGTCACTCAAGTAGGACAGAGAGAAAGTCCAAGGCTCTTCACTCTGTAATGTTATCCCTTGTTGAGGATGAAGTCACTGATTCATTTGAACACACTCAACAGATCTCTCTTTGGCTGGCCTATGCTACTTTACAGTGAGTCATTTATGATATCTCTGAGCGGAAAAATCATCCCCACAGCAATACATCGCATGCATTCCCACAATATCACATTTGGAATCACAGTTTATGATTTATGATTTGAATAAGGGTCAAAACGTGTTCTTTTAGGAGTCATTTCTTGGCACCTGGTAGTGGCCGTAGAGATACAGATGGGAATGCAGGGAGAGCTGTAGAAGGGTATGACATGCAGCAAAGACCCATGAGCTGAATCAAACAATTGTGGTAATATGGTATGCAACTTAACCACTGGGCCACCAGATGCTCCATTCACTTTTATCGTGTGTGGCATTTTTGTCTTTATTTGACGGTTGACATTGTAAAGAGAGACTTGGGATCTGCGTAAATTGAGAGGCTAGTGCACCCCAGTCCTGCCCCAGTTTACATTTTTCTTCTAATTTTGTGCTGTTATGAATCACATAAGAGCCCCAAAACCATTTCCCCAAATAAAATGATCTTGAGATGCAATGTGCAACTTATTGGTTTTGTGCTCCAATAAGTTAATCTGAGACAGCATTTGGTCAGCACTGAGTCAGCTGTCTGCCAAGGGCCCTGAGAGTGATCCTATGGCACCCACTGCTTCTCCATGATACCCACTGTGCGAGGTAGAGGTGGTAGTATAGGGAGCACTGCTAGTGTTCCTCTTTATGCAACTGACACTGGAAAAATCTTTAAAGGAGTGCTCCATTGATTCAGTTCTGCACTGCTATAACATTGTCGGACTTACGCCAAGTTAGTTTAAACAAAGGGATCCAAAAAAAGGATCCTTCTTACTTGTCAAAAAACGGTGCCTTTATTACCCACGATTCAACTTGACCACTGACAGTTTGGCCAGAGAGTCACGCTTGTAGTGGCTAATGTAGCCTCAAGCTGCCAGCCTCCTAACTCCACACCCCCAGATTTTTTTTATTTAATTTTCAAACTTGTAGTTATCGTAGCCGCAAATGGCTTTATATATATTTTTTCACATATGCAAGTATGTATCCTCCCTGTCCTTTGATGTGTAAAAATAATGGAGGAAACCTTATGGTTGAGGAGGGAAAGGATCCACAAGAATCATTCTTACATTCCTACGCAGAGAACATCTCATCGTTCACCATCGTTGACCTTGACCGCAGAGGAAGCCCTTGTCTGATGCTGGGAGAAGTGTTCATTCATGTGCCTGTCCTCTTATAGATAGAGCACAGCAGTGAGTGCTGCAGCTCTGGAACAGTAATGTTGGTCTTAGACAGTGTTGCCAGGTTTGACTGACGCCAAGTAGCTCAATCAGCCTAAAATCAGCTGTACTGCCAGTTTTTTATTTCCACTTAGGAAAGGGATTATTATTTGTCTGTCTGAGATACTTTATCTTTTGACACAATGAGTCTGTGTGATCATATTTTCTTAAAATAACACATGGCTTGGTCTCAGATACCTGCATCTATCGAATCTACATCCAAAACCATGCTTATAGCTATGAAAAATGATCTCCATCAAATATTTGCAATAACTTTATGTAAAATATAAAAAGTAATTACATAAAGGAAGAAAGGTAAGCTTTTACCAAAGAGCTATGCGTTTGTAACCGATTCACCAATGAACTGGACAAAAGATTTCAGCTTTGTTGTAATGAACCGTGAAGATATTTGGTTTTGTCGGTCATCAGTTTTCAGCAACTGCGTTTCGGGTCTATTGAACTCTGTGTCCTGTCAGTCTCAATCATAATAACTGGAGACAGGAAGGAGCCAATTCACTGGACTGTATCTATAACTTTTCATCAGGATCACAAAGCCGCTCCAAAACTAATTTTTCCCGCCCGGTGACATAAAAATTTGCCCAATTGGGTGGAAGAATGCCTTGTAGCACAAGAGACAAAAACGATCATCCAACACTGCCACATCATCACCTTTTAAGTTGATATGGCAAACTTGTTATCAAATTGTACACATAATGTACACATCCAGCTGCTACAGAGCAACCATGTTATTCATTTGATTTGTGTTTCTGTCAAACATGAGTCTGATTTTCGCTCCCTTTTAGCTCTGTTTTTGGTCTCTACGAACTACTGAGGGAAATATCTGGCTCTTTAGCTGCTAAAAGCTCCACTGTGTTTACCAGCTAGTCGCTGACTGTGTCTGTTTGCTGCTGAGCAGGTAGGGTAGGGTGAGTTTTCTTTCGCGAAAAACAACTACCTGCTGCAGAAGCTGAGAGTGAACCAAAAGAGAAAAGTTGCAGGTTGGACAGCTAAACAATGAGCTGAACCTAAAAAGCTCAGTAAAGGTCGATGGGATCTGCAGTTTGGGGTGATAATTCTCTGTAGCTTCATCACTACGAGCAACTCCTTTCACACTGTCACATTGTTTTCACATTGTCATTTCAGGAGTGTTTGAAAAGCAGATTTTCTCTTAAATGGTCAGTTTTGACTCTAAGATCTGATCACTTCCTTGCTCACAGGGCTTACTCAACACTTGTCATCATGGCAACGGTTGGCCTAATTCTCATAACAATGTGTTTACGTGCTTGGGCAATGAGCAAACGAGAATAACTCCCAGTGCTCCAATAAGTTTCACAGTTTTTTCCACTGGTAAGAAGAAGAGAAGAAGAAAGAGGTGAGAAAGTGAAGTGGCTGAATTGAGAGAAGTGGAGGTGACGTCAAGTCATGTCTTACCTTCAGAGTGTACTTGTGTAAGTCCCAGGTAACAAGTACAATATAAAACTGTACAGAGCAATAGGGCTCTCCTGGGGGAAGAGAAGAGAGGATGTTAGAAAGAGGCAGACGTCACACTACTGAAACATACAATTGTTTAACCTTTAAAACCATATGGTGTCATTTTCTAATAAGAAGCTCTTAATAAATGAGTTGGAACTAATAGCTTTGAGATATGATTGAAATAATAAATCAACTTTATTTAAAATTCCATTAATAGGAATACATTTTGGCTTGGCAGGTTGGTCAAACAGTACGACAAGTTCAAACGATTCTTCCCAACCTGGCAACGCAAATGTTGTCCTCATAACAGATCTATAAAGCATTAGTAAATGATTTATTAACCGCTTCATAATGGGCGCCTTGTTAGAAAGTGGTACCAATAATTGGAACTGCTTGTATTTGAGTCAAATTTTAAGTATCATGAATGGACGGGATAATAAACATTGTTTTTACATCACAGCCAAACAAACCCATATGCTTTGCATTGAGCTGCTGTTCACCTTGTGAACAACAAATGGGAACTGGACTCTGCAAAAGAACTTACAGCTCAGAGCAAACACACACACACACAGCTTCAAGTTGTGGTTTGTAAGACAGAAATACTACAGTAGACTTATCCATCAACTCTCCTCCCAAAACCAACATGTGTACGCACGCACGCACACACACACAGACACACACACGCAAAACACAAACAAAGCATTCTCTCTCAGCACCCTCACCACATTCAGGTGTGCAGCAGGGCTGATTGGCAAGTGGACTGCGAGCTCAGTGGGGGACTGAGATCTGGTGACAGGCAGGGGAGCCACTGTTTACCGCTGGAGGTCATCCAGACACACATGGTCACACACACACATTGGAGGAGGAAATGTGTATAGCAGCTGTGGCTGGAGGGCCACAGAGAAGCAGGCAGACGGGGGCGTGGGCCAACGGCTCCAAACACAGAAATATGGAAAAGATGGTAACTGTTGCATAAACATATTTACCTGCACTATCCCAGGGGAAAGATGTGTCTGTTTCTCTTCCGAAATATTTCTGCAAACTCCCCCACTGGCCTGAATGATTATAATCAGGGTGTGTGTACATATATGTGTGTGTGGGGGGTGCTTACGTGTGTGTTTGTGACGTCTATGTCTGCCTCTCTCCCAGTTCCTAGTTGCTAAAAAAGCTTCATCAGAATCAACCCCACACACAGCTGGCTGTGGTTACTCAGGATGCTTAGCTTGTGTGTGTGTGTGTGTGTGTGTGTGTGTCTCCCAGCTGGTTACAGTCTCACTCCGTGTCTTATCAGCTGAGGAGAGATCAGCTTTCTGAAAATGAGTCATGAATGCTGAGATTTTTATACTGCAGTAAAAAATGACTCTCCTTCTGTCCCTCAGGCTGTTTACATCTGTGCAAACTGGACCAGGTTTCCTGGGAAACAACACTGTTTTCTTTGGCTTTTCATATTAAAAGTTCTCAGTAGCTTGTTTTAATTTTCATTAAGGTGCTTTTGAAGTGTATGTGACAGGTTGGGATTTTCCTTCTGTGGAGCAGTTGAAGGCGCGTTGTGCCGAGTTGGATTTGTGCAGAGTGGACATTTAAATCAGTGGAGCTGACATCTGTACGCTGACCCTGTCTGCTGTGGTTTTCATACTGCAACAGTGAGCTATGACATGACTCCCTGAGGGAATTCTCGGCTGAGCTGAGCGGACAAAATACAGGCTAGATGAACAATACTTCCTCTGAAGTCACTCATTAAACCAGACAGTCTAACCTATATATTCTTTCAACTCGCCTTTCAAAGACAGAAGGGGGAATAATGCTGCTCTGCACTGCTGAAGTCAACACCAAGTCATTTCATGGAAAAAGAAAATTGTGGTTAGACAGATATGTAGTGATCAACAAAGCAGTGTGACTGAGTGATGAACTGATGGAGAGAGTGAGTTAAGAGTATCTGGGTGTTGGTTACAATGTTTGTCACTGTAATTGAACAATGTGCAGCAGTGATATACAGATAAAAACTGTCACATGTCTCCTCAAAGCCAGTGTTCTTCCCTGCTGTATCTGTATCACTGTCTTTATCTTTATTGCTAATCTCTAAACCGACGTCTAAACTCTGATTCTAACCTCTCGACCCTCCAAGACCACGACCAACCCCCTCCCTGCACGCTCTCAACAGCTCCTCGCCTGTAGGCCAGCAAGAACGTCAAAGATTGAGGAAAAAACACTGAGAAGCCAGTACAGTTTCTGTTTCTTTTCACAAGCGTGGACTGCTCAACGAGTCCCTGAAAGGATTTCCCAAAGGTGACCCTGCCCGCTGACACACACACACACACACACACACACACACACACACACACACACACACACACACACACTGTGGAAAATTCCTCTGGATGAGCTGACACTAACAGAGGCTGATGAGGAAGAGCGTGTAACAGACATCTAATGTCCAGTGGCATACTTGTATGTCTGTCATCCGTTCTCTCTGCAGTCAAGTTATCGCTCACTCATTTCCACTCATCAAATGTCATGAAAGATTAGTCTTATTACAACTATAATTGTGCCTCACAGCAGATGAAACATAAAACAGTATGCCAGTCATTGTGAAAGCCTGCTGTAGGCTACTTGGAATTAGTGGCTACTAAAACAATTTTTTACATGTTAGAGCAAAAAGGTGATTGACTCAGAAAGCATCTGTGTGGCTGTATATTACACGTGGAAAACTAAACTTTATAGTTGTTTGTTCAGTGTAATATATATATATATATATTTATACATATCAAAATATAGGCTACCACTACGTCGTCAAAAAGTAATTGCACGTGAAAAGCCATGAGAGAGACATAAAGGGCGACACCGTGTGGACATGTGGTCAATGACGCGCCATGCAGCGAACAGGTCGCAGGTAGACCATCTTCACTTCACCGCAATGCACGCGCATCTACAACAAATCATGTAGTCGCACCAATGTTGCGCCGTTGCTAAATGTGGGAGAATGGAACCCCCCCCCAAGAGACATGTTTTAATTTATCTTAACGAGTCACAGTTTCTGCAGAACAACCTCGCAGGTGTGACAAGTAATGCCGGGAGCATTTGGCCAACTTGTTTGAAATGAAAAATTAGAGGACGGTGAGTCAAATCTCCGGACTTTCCTACTCCATAGATGACTGCATCCCCATTGATCCATTAACTGAACCAGATGTTCACTGCAATAAAACCAAATATCAGTCTAAGGTAGGTTTACTAATGACGCACGTATGTTGAATGAATGGATGCGCAAATGAACGAGTGCATGGATTTTCAACGTGAATTGTGCAACAGCTGGCTGCTGTATGCACTTCCATAACAAATGGGGCCATTTATTACAACAGCCCGATGTGTTTTTCACAGTCTGTGAAAATGTGTGCAGTAAACACGCGAGTAAAACATCCGCAATGTATGTGACAGAGTAGTAAAACTCGTGTTTTCATAAAAAACATTGATAAGTGCATGTGCTCAAGGAAACTATTGCAAAAGAGGATTGTTTTAGCTGACTAACTGTAACAGACTTTTCTTTTTTTTCTGCGTAAATGTGCCCGTGAATGCGTAAGAGGGAAAACATGGAAAGCATCCCAACAAAATCTAGCGGACGCTCCGGTGGATGCTGATGAACCTCTCATGAAACTTTATAGGGCTGAATAATTGCCTGTTTTGGTTGCTCTGTCAGATGAGAAAGTTTAGTAAACACTTTAAGGCAAAGTCCCTGCATAGTTAGTTCCTGCAAACACTTAGATTTAAGTACATTTCTTTAAGCAATAACAATCGGTTTTGCACAAACTCACACACAGGAGGTCCGAACAGACCCCATACGGAGTCTTAAAAGTCCCCAGTGGACACCTCTCCTGCGTGGTGAGCTGGACAACAGCCAGCCGGCACATCGCAGGTACGCACATGGAGGCAAAACAGTTCCCTTCATTTTAACTCAGTGCCCGCCAGTGATCCGCCTCACCTCAGCTCTTCCCCACATCCTCTCATCAGAGAGCACACACATACAATCAATGAAAAGAAATGCTACTTACTTTGTGTCTAGATGAGAGGTTCTGCAATCTCTCCTTCGGGTGCCTAAATTCATTTGTATTCATTTGTCCTGGCAGTCAAAAACCTGACCGTTAATCACAGCGTGACTCCTTTGCAAGGGGGGCAGAAGACACCGGTCGCCGTTTTACACATTTGACAAGCTTGAGATGAAGTTCCAGAGGAAAAAACTCATGTTGATTTGCCTGTCAAGCCCGACATAAATTCCTTCTGGCAGGCTGGTTTGACAGAGACTTTTCCTGTGCGATTGTCTGTCGATATTCCCCTGTGTTTCATTCATTTATGCCGATCCAGATTGAGGGACGCGCAGCCGGAGAGAGAAAGCTGGGTTCTTTTGGAGGGGGGTTAGGGAGTCAGGAGCGTTGGACTCATCCCTTTCCTTTTTAAATAGGCTTTCTGTGGGTAAAGCGATGGCAAACGCGCCGCACGGCCAGGTGTCAAGTTACAAAACCCAGCGGTTGCATCGAGCAACTACACGCCTTCTCCAGGGGGTGGCCACATGGATCTTAACCAAAGCCCCGTACACCGGGAAACCATATGAATGAACCACGGACTCAAGCTGCCAAACGGGGTGGCCATCTCCAGAGACTCTCCTTTATGTGTCCACCTTATATTATCCATCAATGTGTGGAATAATTTGAGTGACTGCAGATCATTTATGGTAGTTTGGAGTCATCCAAGCTACTTATCTGGAGAAGAAATGTATGTACAAGTATGAGTAACCCATTTCAAGGCACACTCTTATGTAAGATATGGACTGTAGTCATTTTCTGGAAATCTATTTATCTTGCTTTGCCACACACACACACACACACACAGATATATCCATAATGTAATTTGAGCACTGTCCAATCTTGGGGAGGGTTCATACAGATGTTTTGCAACATTTACAACTATGTGAGATGTCAGTGCTGATGTCGGTCATGTGTTAGAGACGTGTTAATGGAGGGAGAGCAACACCTGGATCAGCTCCCATTACCGTAAGAGGGGTCACGGCCTGGTGCAGGATAACACCACCGCAAAGACACAAGAGCCAATAATTACCACCTGACATCTGTTTGATGAATGTTTATGCTTAACAGGGTGATAAGACATTTTGTGTTCCTTAAACATGTGTGCTGAGTGGGAAAAGGTTGATTCAACCGCTTTTGTAAGAGTTTTTTCTTAAGTTTGATGTAGTTCAGATGAAAAGTGCTCACAGCATGCTCTGTGGATTACCCAGAGTCACAGGAAGATTTTCCAGAGCAACATTGCTGTTGGATTTCTTAAATGTCATTTTTCAATACAGTGAGCATCACAAACACATTTCCAGTCACCTCCATCATAGTGGAGTGGAGGCAAAAATCTCAGAGGGAGACATCTTGAAACCTGGGCAAGTAAAACCAAAACCTTTACTCAACTGTGCAAATGAACGAACAATATTAACAACTCCCACCGCAGCTGAAGTAATTGCCTTGGGCATTTCTTAGATAAACACACCTGCTTGGACCTTAGCCCTTCATCTCTTAAATCAATTTCTAAATAGGGACTAATAATTTTGAGCAATCTTGCTTTGATTGTAATTAAATCAATTTGAGGTGAATAAGTGGGCGATTCCTTAGATTGGAGGGTGTTACCACCTAAACATCACCTTAAACTCGCTAAATCTGAATATATATAAAAAATACTCTATGAATTGGTCTTACAGCAAACGTCTTGTTCAGGTGAATGTTGCACACAGCAACATCAGTGAAGAAAGCACTTGCTGAGGAGGCTACAGAACAAGGATGTCGGTGACTTGTGTCCATTACTGCTCGCTCTTTGAGCTGACTGGCCAGAGGCCTCAGGCACTGAAAGGTCGCCTTGAATGGCACTCTTTTAGGGCGGGGCCAACTGCGTGTGTCAGACATGGCGATCTCTCCACATTTCAGCCAAAGGCCGTTGGTCAGCCAGCCTCAGGGGTGGGTGCTAATGGATGCAAGTCATTAACATCCTCTTTACAATCCCCTTCACACACTCTGTCCCTTGTGTTTCAGCACTTGGTGCCACCCGACCCTCCCATGTACTTCCAATGAGCCACAGGGACTCTGCCCCCTTTCTTCCAAATTACAAACTCTGCGCTTGCTAGCGCGCTCACTGCCACCCCTTAAAGCTGCTTAATTATGGTCATTGGCACCAAGTCTGAAAGCTCCCTTTATCCCCCCCACGCTCCAGAAATAGGCCCTGCTGAAGCACACAGGCAGCCCAGATCAAACGCTCCCCATAGGGAAGGGGTCATTACTGGTACGCACGGCGGACACAGCCCAATGGGTGCTGGGCCACGCCTTGAGCCTAAATTGCAGCCTGGGCCTAGTGAGGACACAAGACTGTTCTTTGATGCACGGCAAGAGTAACAGCAACACAAGCTGTTTGGATATCAGTGTTTAGAGTGAGCTGTGTACTGTACATACACATAAACAACCAATACAGTGTTAGGCAGACTAAAAGCTAAGAAAATTGGCCGCTTGGCTTGGTTGGGTGTTCACATGTTTCTCATGGTTTATATTTATCTGGATGTCACCGCTGTTTGACATAAGTAGCATGGTTAGGATAGTTTCCATGTGTCAACGACCTTAAAGTGGTAAAAATGACTGAACTTGTAAAATTTGAAATAATTTTATTACATTTATTTCATTGTCTGTGTAATTCTCTCAGTATAAAACTGAGAAAGGAAAGATGCCAACCAAGTAACATAAACAGTGATGTTTTTTTAGAGCACGTGTGGACATAAAATAACCTCATGTCACCCAACAAATAAATAGGTCGTAAAGACAGTCACCTCTGTGTAGGTGTGTTTTCATGCTGGGCAGTGGCAGAGGTTATGGAGGTGGTGGTGGTGAACCAGACAGTGCTGTCTCTCTCAGCTCCACTGCACACAAGAAGACTGTTCATATGAGGAATGTGTGTACGCGAGTGTGTGAATGCACACGCGCATGTGTGTGTATGTGGAGTGACTCGGTGTTTTTTTTTTTTCCTTTACAGGTGGTTCTGTCCACTTGTTTGTGTTCCTGGTTCTGTCTCCTTCCTGTGTTAGGATGGTTTGGTGATGCACCGAGAGGCGGAAAGTGGTCAAACAAGCTCCTGTCTGCTGTGACATGTGTCACACTCAGTTCCGTGTCGAGGCCTTTCTCTTTCTATCTCTGTCTGACTTTGTCTTTTCCCGTATGTCTGTCACACCCTGCTCGACGCGGACTCCTCTATCTCCACAGTCTCGCTTTCTCTCTCTCTGTCTGTCATTCCGTCACCACAAGCATTTCCAGTGGTGGCACACCAGAGTAGACAGCCACCCCGAAAGCAGTGCCACAACCATAATGAGCATGTTGAGTTCTCATAATAACACCAGAATAACCTGCTGGAGGAGACGAGCTCTTCTGGAGGCAGGCTCTCAGACCTGGCTACCCTGGATTGAAAGTGTCAACACCACACAGACCTGCACTTGTGAAGTGTGAAATATGGAGTTGAGTTGAGTTTCTATACTATGTGCCATGTTTAGATTGTTTCAGGGTTGAGATGTTTTTGTAAGATGCTAAAATGATGCACATCGTAACACAGTGCATTTCACACCTTACTCTCTGTATGGCACTGAACAAAAGTATATTTTTTCCTTTTTGCTGAGGGGAGGGTGGTTGGAGAGTCGGGGGAGTGATTAAAGATTAAAGTTATTACTTACTACCCTATAGCATGCATACATGGATGCATCATTTTTTTCAGCTTTTTATGTCTTAGTTCCAGCAGTTGCTAATTTCACTTCTGTTGTGCGATTTGGTGACTATTTGAAAATTGTTCTTCTATTAACTTATTAAGATTTGAATTGTTTAATGTTGATGTGCCAAACTTGTTAGCAAATTGACTTGCTGAGAAACCTTATCATTCATTCAAAGTCGTGTTCTTGGTCACCTGATGAATGTCAAGTCGGAAACTTGCTATAAAGTTCTGTAAAGCTGAGGGGAGCTGCAGATTCAGTTGAGAATTCTCTGTAGGCTCATCACAACGAGCATACACATTGTCATTTGATACATTATTATCATAAATTATTATTATAATTGCTTTAAATTCTTTGTGCACGTTCAAGTTTAATAGTGATAAATTGCTTTGAGATATTGTGGGGAAGCTGTTCCAGGTTTTCTCTTCAAGGGGAGGGTCCAACATTTCTTTAATAACACTGGGGAGGGCCTTGCTTTTTTGAAAAAGTGAAACATAATGTTTAGCCACCCTCCCCCCTGATGACTACCGTACAGCCCCTGACATTTTCCTTTTAGGAAAGACTTTGTCATCACACTCAAGTGGCAGGTAAGGCTGGTCGGCCTGCAGAAGAAATATCTTGCAATGTGTCAGAGTGGAGCAGAAGGTTCCTGGGAGGTATACCTTTTGCCCGACACATTTTTTTGGCCGTCAGAGGGAATATTGACACGGGACCAACATGGCACAGTCAGAAAAGGCACAACACATTAGGAAGTTAGTCCGCACCTGTGTGAGGATAAGCATAGAAGATTTACTGTATATACATACTGTATGTGTGTGCACAGGAATGCAGGGTCTTAGATGTGAGAGAGGAATTGGCTGCATTGGATGCTGTGAAATTCCACCTTTCAAGCCCCTCCCTCCATAAACAGTAGACCATGACAGCATATACAGTAGGAGAAACCCTTACTTTAAATTCCAGGCGAGTTTATAATTCAATTCACGGTGTAATGAAATCCTACCTCAGTGTGCAATTCATCTACTGATTAAATTCAATTTCAATTTCCGATTCACTACTTATCATCTGTCAAACAGAGCCACAATTCATTCTTATCCTGGACACAAGGCTCTGTATTGAATTTGGATTGGGCCACCAGAGACCTCGGTAGCCTAAGTGGAAACAGCAGGGCCTAGCAAAACCTGCTCTCTCTGGCATAAAATCAGTGTCCAGATTCCAGTGATGCCCTCTGTAAAAGGACTTCATTATGCTCTCAGAATATGGACTAGACAAATATTTGTCTTGGTCATTATGATGCTGTGTCCACTCCCCCCATGGAACCAGGTCCTACACCAGGCTCAGTGTTTCTGCATCCCAGAGATGGCGCCCCCGGGGGGGGGGGGGGGGGGGGGGGGGGG
>JAVQJL010100043.1:0-14127 GCA_036024295.1 Nannoperca obscura | reverse complement strand
CCCCCCCCCCCCCCCCCCCCCCCCCCCATCCTCACCCCCCCCCCCCCCCGCCCCCCCACCCCCCGCGGGGGGGGGGGGGCCCCCCCCCAATTAAAACACCTTACCAGGGATAGTGTTGTCCAATATGAAGGCGACAGAGCCTCCAACAAACATGGCAGTGGTGAGGAGCACGTTCAACACTTGGTCGATTTCAACTATGCCTGAGAAAGACAAAGAGGTGTTTTTAATGAGATAACCGAAGCCACATATATTATTCACATCATTATATTACTTCAATGATAGTTGTACAGGATGTAAAACAGAACCGAATTTTACTTTGGTTTTAAATGTGTAAATGTGTTTTTAACAACTGAATGTGTTAAAGTCATAACTCAGGTATGTTACTCTTGTTCATTGCTTAGTTCTAATACTCAGTAATATGTCCACTGCAAGGACAGAGAATTTTTGTGCACAGGTGTATCTAAAAAAAGCTATTTTTCCATTATTAGATATTTCAGCAGACATCTCCCAGCTGTAGTTAGTATCCATGTAGGGATCGCTCCCCGACTCACCGGTAACCAGCGGGTTCTGTTTGAGGTAGCTCGGCAACATCAGACCAAAGAAGATGGAGAAACCCAGAACGAAGAGGTTCCTGGAGGAGTTTAGGTCCACAAATTGCAGGTTGGACAGTCCCACCGCTGTGATCATACCGAACAGGGTGCAGAACAGAGCTCCCAGGACAGGGTCCGGCAGAGAGGCAAACAGGGCGCTGAATTTACCCACGAGCCCCAGGAGCAGCATCATGGCAGCTCCATACTGAATCACACGTCTGCTGCCCACCTGGAAGACCAATCAGAGATAAGAAGGCGCCAAGGGAAAGCCAATCAGAAATGAAAAATGTCATATGGTTTGGCCCTAACATCCCTGCTACCTCCATTTGTAGGTTAAAGTGCAGGGTTTGCTGGAGTGGAAGAGGACAATAAAATCTACTATGGGGAAAAAAACAAAAAAAGTGAAGTAAAATAAAAAAAGCTACATATATTTGATGAAAAAAAAAAGATTGCATCATCTATTTTAACGCAGGTGTCGATACATATTTACAGTTAACTAGTACAGACTATAATATAAGGTAGTCTTCTGGTGATGAATGTTTCCTGCTCACACCAGAGAGTGGGTGAGTCTCAGTTTGTTTAAACCTCCACCTTTACGAAATAACATTTTGTATGAAGGGTTAATGAGCAGGGTTCCACTTGAGAAAGCATGTGAATTTCAGTTACGTTTTATATTTAAAAATATTCTATTTAAAATGATATTAAAACAGTGAAAAGAAGAAAAATAGTTAATTCATTTTCTGCCAACTGACTAATCAATGAATCGACTTATTATTTTGCCTAATTATTGGCACAATTAAAGCACTGTGGTAAAATGTTCAGGAAAGGAAGCAAACCAGGGGCTTTTGTATCCCAGTGTAGTGTAATGATAAACATAGGGCAAAATAATCAAAGTCAAAAACAAAAAGGCAGGAAGAAATTTAATGAGCTTTACCTTTGTGATTCCCAGGACGCCTATATTTGGGCTGGAGGAGGTGGAGCCATTTCCTGTCCCAAAAAGACCATCCAGCACACAGGAAATCCCCTCTACAAAAATCCCCCTACAGAGACAGCGGAAAAAACAACCTAATTAAAGCATCTTCCAGACAGCTAATTGCCCGTTTTACCAACAAACTGACATATTAGAGGAAGAGGAGGAGGAGAAGAAGATAAACTGACGAGTTACCTATTGATGGCGTGGACGGGAGGTGGAGGAGCACAAGAGAGACGTGCGCAGGCGTAGTAATCTCCAATTGATTCGATGATGCTGGCCACCACCGCACTCATCATGCCGATCACACCAGCAGCTGTTACAGTAGGAAAACCCCACTGGACTGTGGAGGTAAAAACACAGCGTGGGTCATTGAAACTAGAAAACACATTAAAGATGAAACTTTTAGTCTCGTTGCCTCTGGCGGAGGTTCAGGTGTCAGATGTTTTTAAGAGGTTCATGCATTAATGTTTTTGTCACTTTAATGTTACAGCTGGTAAAGGTGGACCTAATTTGAATTACTTTATTTACTGCTGGGTAGCTTAACCTTTAAAATATATCTTAATCTATTAGTTGATTTATAGTTTATATAAAAAATCTGAATATGCCAAATCACTAGTAAGTAAAGTCATCAAATAAATAAAGTGGAGTAAGAAGTACAATATTTCCCTCAAAAATTGTAGTGGAGTACGCATAGAATTTAAGTACAAAGTATGCAGTTTAAACTACAATACATTCCACCACTGCTGTACATTTTGGATATTGTTTTATTTATTTTGTGTATACCACAGTTATACCCCTTCCTACTAGAACAACGTTTTAAATATTTATATCTAAAAAAGGGACTTTGTTTGCATCTGGTTAGATGTTAAACTGCATTTCCTTGTACTTACTGTGAGCAATTACATTAGAGTTGAATCTAATCTACTCTCACATCACTGAGATTATTGTTCCTCACAGCAACAACTATCAGAATACGTGATAAGTCGGGACTGAATGAACAGCAAAACAACCGACTGTTCTGAATGAAACGGTGTTCATTCATATCATTCTCAATGTGTTACATTATGTGGTTACCCGAGTGATCAGTGCATCCAAAACATTTCCACACACACAGCTACTTGCAGCTCACAGCTCATGGAGACAAGGCATGACAACAATCATTTCAGCTCCTTCCTCCTCCTACTCCTTATAAACACACTTACAGGGATACGGGATCTTGAACCACGGTGCAGCGGTGAGGATTCCTTGACGTGCGTCTGTTCGGGCGTAGTAGCCGTACTTGTTTACGTCCGGCGGGAAAACATCACTCACAGTAAAAATGAAACACAACAGCCATGACACCAGGATGGCCATGATGATCTGTGTGCCAGAGAAAAGAAAACACACAAAATAAAGAAATAAAATTGGATATTTAATAGGCCATCCTTGTTACTTGTCTAATATGCCCACAAAAGTATTGAGAATTTTTGTAATCTATAAAATGTTAAAACAACTTGAAGGAATTTGCATAAATCCATCCAATCAAATGTGATTTGGAGCGACCTGCTAATCCCATCATATAAAGCATATTTAAATCCACGACCACATATTTTGTTTTCCTTGGAAATACAACACAACAGAAAATAAAGATGCTCTAACTTCTGTTTGACTGTGGCTTTAAACTTTAATTATTATTATTCATTTATCACATTTTAAATCCCCCCCCCCAAAAAAAGCAAAGTCAAAAACTGTGTTTGCAGGCTCCGGCATGTTGTCTGCTACAAAATCAAGACCACTTTAACATTTTTACAGTTAAGAGTCACCCCAACAAGAAGCAAAACAGCAATGGGTAGCCTGTTGAGGAGACCGGTATAAATTCAGACTGATGGGTAGCTTTGATGTGAATTTTTATTATTTAAGATATCACCAGCAGAGGGCAGGAATAGACTGATTTACACAGTGCACAGAGGCACGCAAAAAAGGTAAAACCCCCAACCTCCCAGGGAGAATGCTTTTTTGTGACTTAGACGGATCTCAGCTTGTGGTGGGAGGCAGGGGGAATTCACCAAGGTAAATTCAGTAAAAAGGGAGCACAATATTTCCCAAATAAAAAAAATAAAAAAGGAATCAAGCAGAAGAGCCCACACAGTTTGTGCAAAAGACAAAAATCTGAGCTATGTATGTACTTTTGTGAGGAGTTTTGTACTTACAGGAAACATTTTGAAGACCTGCAGCCTATAAGAAGTCCAGCCTTTCTTGTATTTGTAGACTGGCAGGGGGAAGTGAACGTTTCTGGCGTACTGAGAGAAGAGCAGCACCAAGAAGATAGTCCTATAGACAGAAACAATCTTCCTCAGTTTGATGGTCAGAGAATATAGTCTTATTATTTTCTATAGTGTATATTCTCCTTTGAGTAAACCAATTCTGCATAAACACGTTCCATTTCCTCTAGTCTACGTCTGACTAGGACCCCAGAGGCTTCAGAGCCAATCAATTATCCTAACTGCCTGAGAAAGAGAAAATCAGTGGCAATTACAGGCACATTTCCTTTGTCCCTGTGGAGGGAGAGGAGAGGCCCTCCAGCTACAGTGTAAACAGCTGTGACTCTGCGGCAACTGATGTCACACCACATGTACATCACAGCTTTGACGTGGATCCCCCCCCCCCCAGTCAATCCTCTGTATCCATGAATGATCCTTATTAGTCTACAAGATCCAGTAGGCTCTTTACTTCAGTAAAAGAAGAGCTTTCTATCTGTCCGACTTCCTATTATCTGCACAAATGTTCTCTGTAGATCAAATCACTGTAAATCAGCTGAGTTAAGTGGACAAGCTACCATGTTAAAACTCATCTTTGTACAAAAGCTTAAAGCTGATACCCCACCCAAAATATTTTTAATACGAAATAGGTGGCTGTGAAAAAGATGTTTACTTATGAGCAGAGAACAATGTTATAGACAGTTTGAATTCAGTCAGTTGAAGTGTTTTCCCAATGGTGGCAGGTTTCCATGGCATCAAAATGTTTATAGAAACACTCAGTAGCACAATCTATATTATCCACTACAGCTGTCCATCTGTATGCTCAGTATATTCCCGCAATACAGGTCTGAATCATGATCATCAGAATGTTCGGAACATACACAGGGACAAAAGATAAGTGGATTATAGTTTCAATGTCACATTAAAGATGTTTTTGTTGATGCTTAAATGTGCATTTCTTTGCATGAGTCTGCACTTACAGCATAGCAATTCCCCAGTGCTTTCCAGCCCTCTCCCCTGCGGCCTGGAAACCAGACAGGCCGATAAGGGTCACGGTGGGGGTGATGGTCAGAGGTCCGATGTACTTCAGCAGTATCCCAGGCAGACCAAGCGCTCCAATGCACACCTCGACCAGAGACGACACGATGATAGCACCTTGGATCTGACAGAACAATGAAAACAGAGACAGAAAAAAGGGCTAAATGGAAATGATGAAAATAGAAGGTGGAAATACCCAGTTAAAACACTAATAGTTTTAAATTAAATACTGGTGGATACAAGATGATACTGACTCAAGCATCTGCAAGTAGATTTTAATTAAACACTTATTTATATTTCCATTTTTGCAAAACTACGTATGGGTTTCCTCCAGCATCTTGTACAGGAGGCTTCCCACCTCGCCTGAAATAAAGAGTGCTTCCTCTAATGTCAATAGACAATATTACATTCATGAAATATAACATTTGGTTTATTAGGCTCCAGGCAAAACGAGCAGTGGCACTAAACCACACAGCAAAGTTCACATACTTGATTATGAGACAAAATCTGATCGGTTATAAAGTACGGTTGCTTTGCAGTACTTACCACCTCATTTCCTGGAGGAAACCCGGAACATAACCAACTGTTTTCTTATCATTGGACAAATAATATGTGATCAACTTCATGGATCAAATGAATAAAAATGAGACAATGACATATTGTTTGCATCATGTTTGAGATGATGTTACAGAATCACAGGTGATCCAGTTCACGTGATATTTCCGAGTGAAAATCCTATTTGTCCCATCTTCATCCATCTTTGTGTTCTCCTCTTTTACCTTTTATCACCTGCACGTTCCTCCTGCCCGGAGCTCATCGATGTTCCATTCGAAAATTTAATTTCAGTCTGATTCAGTTTAGTCTCGCTCGTGCGTCACGTAATAAACAACTCAACTGGATTACGCAGAGCGGAAAAGGTTAGTTCAAATAAACAGTTTGTCACAGAAAACCAAATCCTGTTTGGAGGCTTACGAAAAAAAATAGGGCAGCTGTTTAAACTTTTGAATAAAAAAAAAAAAAAAAAGTTATTCCTCTTTAGTTAATAAATAAAACAGTCAAGTTTGCACAAGGAGTTATTCAAGTTAACACATTTTATAGCAATATTTCTTTAACCGTCTTAACATATATATACACCAGTCTTTCTTTTGTCTTTCTTTGCCTCACCTCTCGTATCCTGGGGTGCCAGATGTGCTCCGTGTGGAGGAGCTCTGTGCTGTTCAATGCTGGAACCTCTGGTAATCGAAAAAGACGGGGAGATGAGAGATTAATTACTTAGATAACTATGAATTGTAACACCAGTTCTTGATTTGGAAGCACACAGACAAGTCGTTTTTGCATGATGGCTTTGATGCAGACGGCATTTGGAGTTGGGATGAAAGTAAATATTTACAGATACAGTAAGTAACCAGCAGTTCTCACCACACCGTTATCAGATGGGAATGTCTTTATTGAATAAGTCAATAGTGAAAGACAGAAGAAGAAGAGAGGGGTTACCTGTATTATTACACTTCCACTTGTCGAGTGACAGGATGGCTCTGGCTGGTGCCAGGAAGGCGAAAGCGCTGGCCTGGAACAAGGGCAACCTAAACACAAGAAAAGAACGGTTTAGAAATTACGTTAGGGGCCTGAAATAATCACAGAAACGTACAACAAAAGGAGGTGTTAAACTTTAATAGAAAGCGAGGTGATTTTCTGTGTAGAACCACCGGGTGCTGGCACTTCAATTACAAGTCATCATTGTGGGATGTCTGATCGCAAGAACAGAAAGTTATCAGGAATTTTGTTGTATAGATACATGGCTGAAAGGCAACAAAGATGAAGTCACTGACTAGCCCCAAAAGTATCTTAAGTATGAGGAAAAAGTAAAAGACCTGACAAAAATAGCAAATAGATGTCCTAGTTTCCTGAATCTGTTTGTGCAGTGCACCATTTCCACTGGGTTTGGGTTTGTAATTTTCCATTTCACTTCTTTTTTTTTTTTTTTTTAAACCACCACATGTCATTTCATTTGCGAGCATCCCACTGAATCTTTTGAGTAAGAAAAAGAGAAGTAGTTAGAGTGTTTGCACACTATTTTCACCAAGGCATCAGTCAAAAGGAACAGCGAGTATCTGTGTCTGTCTGAACGAGTTGATTTGGCCGGAGCGGCAGCAGCACTCCAGGAGGAATAATGAAACAATCTGCCATGACATGATGGATAGATTAGGTTTATTATAAAAATGGAAAGAGTCAGAATTTACCTCTCTGACTTGCTCTTTTTTTATGAGTGACAGAAAAATAACACCTCATGGCAACATGACCTGGCTTGCATCAAAACACAGACACAAAAGACAGGATAATATCCATGGCAACAGTTAGTCTCACTTGGATATTTAATTGGCGAATGACGGTAGCAATATAATCCTCACAGTTAAGTGTAAGAGCAAAGAACTTTTCCAAAAACAAGTGAATGAGGTGCCTTAGATGAACAGAACTTTGGGAGAAACTGGGCGAAGCTATTCCTGACATGCACATACTTGCATGGATTAAAGCAGGGACTTCTCTCTTGCTTAATAGGCCGCTGACAATGACATGGCTGGGTGTATAATCAACTATAGCGTCTGTGTAATTGGCATTGCTTTTCCAATAGTTCTGTCTTTGGTTTCTGGAATCTCTTTAGTCCTTGTTCTGTTGTCCCGTTTCAGGATATATAAGCTGCTTCTGGAAAGTTGACTTCATGCTTTAAACAAAAGAGAATGCCTCAATAGCACGGAACAACTGAAGTCGCATGAACAAAAAGGAACTGAAAATTTGACCAACTCATCATATTCTACCATGAAAAAAATAAAAAAATAAAACGTCTCAAATGTGTGCAAACACACGTAAAACACACTCCATTGTGACATGAAGAGGAAGGACGGAGAAAGAAGAACTTCATGTTGACAATGGCCCTTGACTTTAAGTGGTACTCAGAGATGAGAGAGAGTGGAAAAAAGGGGAAGGGGGTGTAAAATATGTAAAAGACAGAATACAATGTTTGACCCATAGAAAAGAATTAGTTTAGTGTTTGTATGTAGGCACGAATTTCCTGTATGACTGGGAGTATGTCTGTATTCAAGAAAGCATGTTTCTATGACAGTATTGTGTGTGTGTGTGTGTGTGTGTGTGCGTACCTGCAGCCCAGTGTGGTCTGTAGCAGGGTGGTGATCCCCACACAGAAGAAGATGGTCCCTATAAGCTGACTGGTGGCCCACTGATCGAAGCCAACGCACATCGCCTCAGCGAGGAGGAACGGCACCGCGATAGTTCCACTAAAACATGTCAAGTAGTGCTGCAAAGATAAAGAAGCCACAGAGTTGGTGTGTGCGAGCGTTTGTGCGTCTGTTGTTTAACTTGGCACTGGTTGTAAAAGCAGCGCAGTACAAAAACACCAAAGCTACAACCTTTTATAACATAAATAGATCCAGTCACCATTTTAGGATCATCTTCCAGGCAGAAAACATAACCCTCTTGATGTTGGTAATTATCTTTTGTTTGCCTGCTGTTGTATAAACTCTTAAATCTTGATGAACACAAGAAAACCCCTGAATTATTTAATTCAACCTGAACAAAACACATTTTTGGCTGAGGAGGTTCTCCACAACTTAAAAAAAAAAAAAGTTTTAATTGTTTATAAATAAATAAATAAAACTCCGTCTACAAAGTTATTTTACTTTAGAAAATGTACTACATAAGTGGACAAATTCTATATTTAATAGTGTTAAGGTTTGTTACTTGCTGTATAACTGCAGTTTCATGTTTAGAAAACATTTGAGATTGAATTATTAATGAATGTAGTAATCAGTCTTTGCTAATCTGTCCTAACAGACAGGCCATTAAGTTGATAAGCCACATACTCTATAATATGTCATGTTCGGATGTTTTGTGTCTAGATGTACGCTGATATTTCAAAGATGTGTTTTTTCCTCCCAATATTACGACAACAAAGAAAGGACTGCACAGACTCGGTAGGGTTATGTGTCCCTTTTATGTTGACAAATTTTTGTCAACATAATTATTTTTTTTTTCTTTTCTTCCAAAAATCACTAGGAGACAGAGGGAGGGGACAAAAGTCCAGTGTTGGATCCAAACACATTGTGGTCACACAGTAAGGGCATAAACCCACTGAACCGCCAACCTGATGATTACTGTGAGCCAAGTCCTATTTGTGACTAGCGTCTAGCTGCATAATGAATAGTGTGGCAGTAGGAGGAAAAATGTACAACCAGAGAAAAAGAATATATGACACACCCCGATTACACACGAAATGCATAGGTGCACATGTTTTCAGCGTATATGGTCAGACCTTTTCAGTATAAACACATCTGTTAGTCAGGTAAAGATGACTAATTATACACGCTGTCTGCCATGAGGCTTAAAAGAAAAAAAAACACTAAGTCAGTAGACTTACCTGTAGGCCCAAGAACACACACAGGTACCAGGGTGGGGTGTCTTCAATGGTATAGATCATATCCATTCTCCTTGCGTCTGCACTGTCTGTGCTGTCCAATGTCTCAGACATCGAGCTCTACAGACACACACAAAGAAACAGGAGGAGGTCATATCTTTCCCGACATGTTCCTGTTTACGTTGCCCTGTACACTTCACTTTATGTAAAAGGTCAAAATAATGTATTCTGGAAGAATTTATTTATGCAAAAATACAGACAGTAATTGTCAAGTCACACCTAATCATAAATGTTGATGAGAGAGCAACATGTCTGAGCAAACATGAGAAAAGCTGAACTTTATGAATGGTTAAATAAAAGAAAAAGAAAAAAGAAAGTGACAGACGGTGAAAGAGAACACAACACATGACTTCATTCATCCCCAAAGAAAAATGCACAGTCACAGTGACAACGAGAAAAGCAGAGAAAAAGGAAAAAGGGAAAACAACATGGTTTGATGAGCCAGATGCCAGCACTTTTCTGCACTAGCTGCAGTGAAAATTAGTTTGACCGTTTTAAATAAAAAGAACCAGGTCTGTAGAGGAAACATACTTACTGCATTTAACTAAAAAGGTTTCCAACACCAAATTTTATTAGTTACATTCAAACTATAAATCGTGGTAAATAGTATCAATAATGTAATTCATAGAAGCCTTTTTATCGTTTTGTTTTAAAAAGGACAAGGACACACACACGATGGGATTTTTGCTTCAGGGAGATAGAGGTCATAGTTTACCTTGCTTTGTGTTTATTACCAAATAAGACAAAAGTAAAATTGTATTTTTGATTTATGGTTGGCATTATTTCTGAAATAGCCAATTCATTTGTTTAAATACGTTGCAGCTTCACATTGGAAGCATTCAACTGTCAAAACAGAGGGAGAGTTTTATTGTGAAGCAGCCACAGGAAACAATGTGTTTGTTAGAGGACAGCGCTGATTGCAATAATTCATCAAAATGCATCTACAAAACAAGACTGCAGTTCGATTTTACTTTTTGCAATGAGTCATGAAATAAAGAGGAGCACTTGAAGCGTTTTAGTCTCCAACTTCTCAGTGATGTGCTCTGCTGTTGTGTGGAAAACTACTCAGTGGGCAGCATGGAATCAGATCGTGGATTCAATTACTTTTGCCTGACTTAATAAAACAAGTTTTCTTTTGGGTGCACTGTAAACTGATACACCAGCTGTAGTATGAAACCACAATTGTTCTTACTACTGAGTGCCACCAAATTTTCCCTGACTGAAATCTTACGGATCACAACTTTATTAATGTAGAGGAAAGGTGAGGGAGGGAGAATAAGTCACTGAAACCAGAGCGATTATGACTAAGCTTTCTGAACCATGTGACCATGTTTCAGTCTGCTTAAATGAGGGTTATTTTGGGAGTAGTCTAGTTCTTTGGATAACATGACGATTGTGTTTCACTTCTCCATTTTCCCTCTCGAGTTACCTTTTCTGCTCCTTGATTATCTTTAGTGTAGATGGCCATCAGCTCCGTGTTCTCAGTATCCTGGTCTCCACTGGCACCACCCACTCCGTTTACCACCACCTAAAAGCACACACAAACAATTTCAAACATTTATGTAATGTTGACTGTTTTTATTACGCAAGGCAATCTTAATTACAGGTTTGCCACAGTAGATTGAAGATTAAGCACACAGCTTTGACAGAACTGACACAAAGGAGTGTGAAAGTTTGTGTAAGTGCGTGCCTACAACATATGGAGTGTGAAAATAAAAAAAAAGAAATAGAAAAAAGAAAAAAAGGAATAGAAAAAGAGAATTAACCCGATTTGTTAACCTGGAAATGAACAAGCGTTTTTTACATTATGCAAACTCACCTTACAGACACATTTCTTACGAGCATGTTTGCAAGTGTGTGCGATATATGAGAGGGAGCTGCTCCAATATATGTTGAATGTGTCTGTGTTAAGTTTATAAAAAAATAATAAAGAGCGGCTCATTAGAAAAAAAGGACTGACACTGACATTTAAATACTTTTTAAAGTTTACTTGCCTGAGGGACAAGATGCAAAGAGATGGAAGTATGCAAACACACTCATCCATTGACAGTGTGTCTTTACGGCGTGGTTACAAAGTGATTTTTACAGTTTTCATAAACTGTCAAGTTCAAGTAAAAGTCCATCCATTTATTTACCATTGCTTATCAGGGGTCAGGTCGCTGTGGCAGCAGACTAAGCAAGTTGTTTCTCCTCATTTTGCCTTTTGACCTACGTGACGCTCTGGCCTGGTGCCAAAAGGACAAACAAAGGAAATGGATGGACTGAGCAGCAGCAGCAGCATGCGCCAACTGGTGACGCAGTATACAGTTTGAGAGTGTACTCAGAGCGATCGCTTACACAAATACATTCCAAGCAAAAAGCAATGAAAAGAGAGAAATGGTGGTGGTCAGTAATTAACCCTGTGTTTGTCATTTGTTGATTATGTGAGCTTGCCTTAGGCACGTTCATATTGTGTCTGCACTAAAGTGTCTGTGGACTAATTGTATGACTGTGAAAAAGGCCATTAAACACAGTTGTGTACCGGAATAGGGTAGAAATCTGTTCCTTGTTTGCTCTCCTCTTCATATTTTCCTCCCTCACTGCTGCTGTCCATCGTCTTGGCGGTGGTATTCTTCCCCACGCCCATCCTTGCGTCTTCGATGTCCTCCTCCTCTTTCTCTACCCCTCCTCTGTCTCGCTCTGGCGTGAACACTGCAGATGAATCCTTCAGTCCGATTACATCCTCCAGGACCGCCTCACGTGCTTGAAAACAACAAAGACAGATAAACAAAGAGATTAATATCTTGATTTATAACTTTAGGCGTTCTAATATCCTAACTTCGTTGCGAAAGTCTGATCCCCTCAGGCAGCCTGAGAGGCTGCCAGGCAGTACCTCGTTAATTAGAAACTTGACTCATCCAGAGTCTCTTGTTGTTATTTTGTCATTTCTATTCCGGACAAATAATCTAAGTACATCAACATGCTGGTTAAGGCCAAATTTTAATTCCTTTTCTCTGTTTTATATCAAAACATTTCAGGTCTAATTTTGGCTGCTGTAGGTTTTTATTTGTTTGCTAAACAAAATTATAAAAGCACTTCAGACTCCGGTTTTGGCTCGAAACTCGACTAGGTGACCAACCAGTCTAAAGCTGAAACAGCTAATCAGATATTTTTAAATCAATTAATTGTGTAAGTGATTTTTCAAGCAATAAACTAATTCCAGTTGCTCAATTGTGGGGATCTTTGTGTTTTGGACTATTAGTCAGACAAAACTAACAGTCTGAAGACATCACCTTGTGCTATATAAATAAACAAGAGTGATGTTTTATATAACAAACAATTAACAGAATTATCCCCTAAAAATATGAGCAAATGAATTGACAATGAAAATTGTTTAAAAAAACAGACTGATTGAGAAATAATTTCTACACTTCAGTTAATAATCCATGTTACCAACGGACACAAAAAGAGAGGAGAAGGCAAGTACATAGAGAGGCGAGGTTATGCAAGGGGTTGAAACAGACACGTGTTTGACAGAGAGGAGGAACAGAACGATCAGAGATGAGAGCTGATGAACGGGGTGAAGGGGGCAGAGAGAGGAATGTCAGTTTGTCCTGGCAGGGGAGGTGCGGCACTCTAATCTCTGCTCTGTGCCTCTTGTTTAATGGATCGTTAAGTCACTTACAGTAAAAAGTCAAAAGTATGAGAAAATAAAAAAAGCTGTCAACATCTCAGTGTTAAAATGAGTCACTCGGCTGCCAGCCAAACCCAATAAAGACAACAACATATCTTCAGGTGTTCTCTGAACCGAAATTACTCAAACATTTCCCTGTGTGGAATCAACTAGAGAGTGTCATTCCCAGGGACTTGTTTTATGTGTGCTCAGGATTAATGTTTGTGACCTTTAATCTTAATGAGACTTCCTAATTAAATATATGCACACTGCATGTAAAAATAATAAATACATATTCTCTACCAAAAGACACTCAAGCCATTCCGTGGATGAAATGAGCTCTGGGCATCAAAGAAAGACGACATCTCTGATAAACTGATACAAATATAAACTGATACTCTGATCATCTGATATCTAAGGATCTTCTCATTTCAAAATTGCACTGTTTCGGCCTCGTTGGGATTAGGACCGTTGCATTAGCCAGTTCATGACTCGATGTCCCACTGTAAATGGCATCACACACACGTACTGTAGTAGAGCTTCCAAAATAACCTAATAGACGAGTGAAGAGTGAACTAAGGATCCGGTTTCCTTCCTCCCACTGCACTGTAATGCAAAGCCGTTTCATTATTTTAAAAAAGGTATTTTCATTCATTACTTAGAAACCAAGTTACCAAATCAAAAGAGAAAAAATATAGTTTTATAGTAGTAGTAGTACAGTATAGCTAATTAACTGTGTGTGTATAAAATACTTTTAATCAGATAAATTCTTCAAATTGTTCAGACATAAAACAAGAGCACGTGCAGATATCTTTACAGAAACTATTGACCTCCATCAAATCTATTTTGTGAAACTCCATGTTTTACTTGTCTTATTAGGTGTCAGCACATGTCTACCTGGCTTCACCTGTGCTGTGCCTTGTTTGTGTACCTTTCTTTTCTTTTTTTTTGTATCCCCCCCCCCCCCCCCAAAAAAAAAAAAAAAAAAAATCCTTTCCCACCCAGCCAGTCTCCCTGCTTGCAGTGTAAAAATGTTGGGATAGGTGTAATACCTAGTTGACACATCCCATCACTCCTGTCAAGCTGGGCGGCTGGGAGCATCTGTGTGGAGGGGGCAAGAGAGGGGGAAAGGAGGAGGTAGAGGAAGAAGA
>JAVQJL010100036.1:0-23928 GCA_036024295.1 Nannoperca obscura | reverse complement strand
AGAGACAGAGAGAGAGAGATTGTGTGTGTGTGTGTGTGTGTGTGTGTGTGTGTGTGTGTGTGTGTGTGTGTGTGGAGGGGAGGATGGCACCTGTTCACCCAATCATGTCACAGCAGGGAGGATGTGACCTCGCCAAGCAGGAAGTGAACTTGGTGAACTTCCTGACAGAATGAGGTGAAACTGAGAAGTCGGACGGAAAGACGCTGACGATGATCTTCTTTATCTCGATGTCTCCTCCGTCTGATTCTTTTTTTCTTCCTTAATGCGGATGTTAGACTCTTTTTTCCCCCACTACAATACCGTGTGCTGCATGTGATTGTGTTTCTGTTTGCCGTGGATTTGCAATGAAGTGCATATCTTTGTGTATCCAAGGTCTGAGAAAAAGCTTTGATATGATCCTTGAGTGAATAAGGAAGAGAAAAATGACAGCAGGTTTTTCAAGTGGTTTCAAAGCTAATGTTAAATGCGAACTGACTGAAATAGCATCTTAAGCCATCCAAACAGATATTTTTATCTCGTCTTTCCTTTCATATTTGACATTTTATTGATGCATTAAGGACACAAAATTGGAACACAAGCTCAGCAGATCGTCCCGAATAGACAAGCAGAACAATCAAAATAAGGGAACATTATGCTTGTGATCTGTGAAGGTATAAAATGCTGGCATGTGAGTCAGTTAGAGGGAATAAAAGATGCCATCACAGCTTCCTCTGGGTATCCAACTTTAACAATTTCAGTATTTAGCCTCATGCTCATATCCACAATGACTTACAATGAGTGGGCAGGGAAGCTGCAAGACCGCTAATAGTCTGCCGATAAGCAGATATGCATAGTGCATCCGCTAGTTGCACCATAAAACAAGCACAATCGAAGCTCCCAGGTTTCAGAATTGAAGTCAAAGAACACGCCTTACTTTAATTCCAAAATCCTGTGCTTACCTATAAAGGTGGGTCTAACCCTTTTCTCTCCTGTTTGTCTCACAAACCTTTTCTGTTTCCACTTCTTCTTTGCTGCCATGGGGACAATGAGACCACGAAGCCTCGACAAGTGCCCCACCTATCCGCATTCCTTGCTACCACACCTCCCGGCATTGATCCTCACCCAGTGATCACTTTGTGCTCGACCACGTTTCATCCCGCTACCATGGCCTCCACCTCACCTGCCATTTAACTGAACAAATGTGTTGGTGAATAGTCTACTGAGTAATATAAAAGTCACTCACCAGCCACCAAGTCGGCTTTTAAAAAGGAAATGTGACAGATGTATGGCAGAAACAACCAGCCACACTTACAGATGTCTCATCAACCAAATACAAAATTTAAAGTTGCTAAAGTTATTGGTGAGACAGTGAAATACTAATAATAGATTAATAGATAGATCAAACATCAAAACACTGCAGGGCATTGTATTGAGAAAGGATTCTACCAATTTTCCTCCATCTTGATGATTGCGAGAACAACAGTCACGTTAGCAAATAATATACCATAAGTGTGAGCTTGTACATGTTTGATTGGCAAATGCAGTGTGTTGCCAGGTGACGTTGCATTATGCAAAAGTTGAGCCGTCATCAACACTTTTTCCCCCTGAAGACCTTCCCAGCGATCCCCACTGTGCCAACGCAGTGGCCTCATTGAAATGAATGAGGATGCTATGTCATTTGACGTCATGTAAACACTGGCCCAAACACTGACGTCAAAATCTACACGAGAGGCAAGATTGTGTTTTCAGACTCAATCATAAAGTGTGACTTAAGAATTCCAAATGCTCAGCTGCCCCAGGTATGACTGTGAATGTGTTCTTTGACAAACATCCAAACATAACTTGCTTGCTCAGTTGTTAATATTCTCTGTGCATCTTGGCACTGAGGAAACGGAGAGAGATTGAATTTTGTGTGTTTTTTTTTGTTCCTCCTGGTCACCAGGTTCTGCTGGCCGACCCCGTTCAAGGGTAAAAGAGAGAGATTAAAAACTCTGCCTTAATGTGTTCACCTTCACACACTGTACTTTCATATGGGGACTCTGTATTCCTGTTCCTCCCTGCATCTTGGTGCTCAGTCATTATTTCTCTCTAATGCCACTTTTTATTTTCTCTTTATGCCTCCCGTTCCTTTAAGCTCTCTCTCTCTCTCTCTCTCTGTCTGATTCAGTGCAACATATGCTGCCACTTTCCTCACACACAGAGACTAATTATGGGAGGAGGAGAAAGGAGGAAGAAAAATAAGAGAGTGAGAGAGGGGGGGGTGAGATAAAGGGCAGGGAAAGAGAGAGAGGGGGAGGGAAAGAGGGAGGGCTGAGGGGTCCTTTGGGTGAATTATTCATCTTATGCCATGACACCTGAGGGCAATCTACCTCTCTGTGAGTCACCAAGTTAAAGCAAGAGAGAGAGTAGACTCTGTGAGTCAGACCTGCCCGAGAGGATATTAACACCTGTGTGTGTGTGTGTGTGTGTGTGTGTGTGTGTGTGTGTGTGTGTCCTGCAGCGTATTGTCCCCTAAGCCGATCATGTGCCGCCTACATACGGAGACCATCTAAAGTGTAGCCTGTGGCTGTCTCTCTCACACACACACACACACATATACACTCACATAGGTAGCAATAAGCTAGGTCAGCGCAGCAGACAGAGTAAATCGTACTCACGCTGAGTCACAGACGTAAGCAGAGCTAGCATTAACCAGCAGGGTATACACACACACACACACACACATACACATACACAATGCACACGGACATACAAAGGACACATGTACACATGATGAATACACACAAGCAGCATCCATGCTCTCAAACACATACACGTGTCATCTTTCCATTAGCTGTTATTTAATTAATAACTGCTATCATCCTCTTTGCCTGTAATACAGTATCATCTGCTGTCCCCACTCAGGCTCTCAGACCACTCAGACTGTTGACTGGATCACATTAGCATCAGGACCGCTGCCAGCTGAATTATGAAACACACGCATTTCTTGTAACCCAACGTTGGGTGCTCGAGAGCGAAAGGAAACATTCTGCGGAGGTGATGAAACTGTTGGAGTTGATTGGAGGCGTTTAATTGACGCTCCTGTCCAAAATAAATTAGAGTGATTAAGGGGGACGTCAGTGTCTTGCTCATGGACACTCTAGCATGTCGCACAGTGGCTGATGGACATATTAGCTGATGCTGGGGGTTGAAGCTGTCAGGGTGTATGGGATAAACACACCAGACTACTTTGCTTTGCTGATCAAGTCACACACACACACACACACACACATACAGATACTGGAGACAAGGCTTCGATGCAGTGTCTTGCTGAGAGGCTGAAAAAAGACGAAAAGCTTTTTGATGTCTCTGTTTGTCTTTTGGCTTCTTTATATGCGTTCCACTTTCACTGGCACTGAGCTTGACTTCCTACTGAAATTAACCAGGCAGCCCAAAAATAATTTACCGCAAGAGAGAGAAAGCGAGAGAGAGAGGGAGAGAGAGAGAGGGGAGAGAGACATAGGAGAGAGAGGCAGAAAGGGGAGTAGGAGAAAGATGAAGAGAAGGGAAGAGTAAAGCAAAAGGTGGAATGGATAGAGAAGGAGAAATAAAAGGTAAAGAGACAGATTGACAGAAAGAAGTACAGGAAATAGAAAAACAAAGATGTGCAGCGGTGACAGACTCTGTGTGAATTTATTAGCATTCCTGTTTCCAGTTGCTGCACTTTTTAATAAAGCTTGTCAGCTGATACATATGTACCAATGCACAAACTAGACAAGATGCAGTCAAATATTCATTCAAAATGAGGTATTCTGGCATTTACAGATACTCCTTAGTCGTGTGTAAAGGCGTAGAGATGAGGGTCAGCATGCCCAAGTCTGCTCTGCTGGAAAATGGTGGATTACCACCTTATAGTTGTTGCCGCAAGTGGAAGAGGTCAAGTGTCTTGAGGTCAAGTCTGTCGAGAAGGGGAAGTCTGACCTCAGGCAAACATTTACCATATGACGTCCCAATCCTCTTCTATGGTCATGAGTTTTGGGTTGTGACTAAAAGTGGATACAAGCAGCTGAAATTAGTTTCTTTCTCCGAGTGTCTGAGCTCCCCCTTGGGGACATGGACAAGAGGCTTGGAATGGATGTGCTCTACTATGCGCGAGCCAAAGTGGTGCAGATATTTGATGCCTCCTGGATGCCATTCTGTGGAGGTATTCAAGCCAAGTCCAACAAGGGGGGACCCCAGGGCAGATCTAGAACACACTAAAAGTATTGCATATCTTATGTGGCCTGGAAAGGCGTTAGTATCCCAGAGGAAGAGCTGGAGGACATGGATGGGGAGGAGGATGTGAGGATGTCTGGGCTGTTTTGCTTTGCCTGCTACTACTGCCAGTCAGACTCAGATGAATAGCAGAAAATGGAAAGATTGATTATTCTGCTGGCTTAATTGTCACACAAATAATGCAATTGGGGCTCACACTCTTACTCAATAGAATGAATATTGAGGACTGACTTTCCTCAGGGGGACATGGGGACATTTACCCAACAATACTGCTTTCAGAAATCACAGAAAATGATGAGTAGCACATGAACATCCTTCAAAAAATGGACTAGTATCGAAAAAAATTGATATGACAAGTGCCAGTTGAGTCTAGATTACAGGGGAAATTCCTAAATTAACCATGCTTAGTGAACTCCATGCTATAATTTCAGATGAAGCTTTTCTCCTGAACAGGTGTGTAAGGTGTGCAATTGCTATTTCCGACAATTCCCCCGAAGAAGCCAATTTTCACAAGTAAGCTCCAGCCAACAGCCCTCTCATACGAGGGCTTTAAGGGTCTTCGCTTTTGTCAGGTGACTTCAAAACACAAGTGAAATCGTGAGATCACACACCCTCCACACACCTCTTCAGGTGAAATACGCACAACTGAATGTCACCTTGAGGACCGAGCAGGCCAGCTGTAGTGATTTGTAATGCACAGCTAGGTCTGCCTGCGTGACCACCTTCTATTAATCCTCCACAAATTACATCCACTCTTACTTAATCATGTATTCAGCTCACAGACACACACACACACACACACACATACACAACCTTGTAAAAATGTAAAGTGTGCAGCTGCCAACATTTCCATACATATATGCATAATGTAACATGTATGTAGGTCACGCACTCTTTACATTTATGCACATATGCATGGTAAGCATGTGCACTTAAACACATCCACACACACACACACACACACACACACACTCATATTGTTCAGTAACAATCAAACAGAGTTTTCTATCATTAGTGGATTAATCAAGGAGTAATGAGTGTGGAGTGGCTCCACACGGTGCTGATTAACACAGATGAAGGAGGAGCATGGGGAAAACTCTGCAAGGGAGAAGCATCCATGTTTGATTCCTACAGTGTAGCTGAGTGAGTGACAATGTGATTGTGTGTGTGTGTGTGTGTGTGTCTGTGTTTGTATGTGGGGTAAAATAAATGGTAATATTTTCGCACAGAACAAAAAAGTAAGTTATCTTCCGGTTTCCGTTTCCTTTTAATTAAATGTGTGTGTGTTTGTGTGTGTGTGTGTGTGTGTGTGTTTGTGTGTATTTGTATTTGTGTGTGAGTGTGTGTGTGTAATCACAGTGACTTTCTCTTCCCAATTAGGGCTTCAGTCCATCAGCTGGCTGTTGCTATGGCGCTTCTCTCTCCACCCAATCAAAGCCAAGTAAGTGAGCGCGGAGAACAACTTCAGCAACAGTCTTGGGTACGATGGACAAAAGGATGAAGTGGTGATTAAAAAACAATAATTGATAACTAAATATAAATAAGAGTGAAATAAGTTAATACAAAAACACATAACTGTCCACACTTTGCTCAATCTTTGTACAGAGGCCTCCACATACACTGTGACCACACATACAGTACAAGCAAGATACAAACATACTGAAATAATAATATTTCATATGTGCAAGTGGGTAATTATACTGTGTTTTATTGTGATGAAGTGCTTCAAGTTCCCAAATGCTATTAGTAAATCATGACTAACAACTAAAAATGAATCAACTTAAAGTGGCTATTGGAATAAACCCACATTTTTATATATTAATCATTCTGAAATTTAATTAATATAAAAATATAATTTTTTTTAATGTTTTGTTGTAGTTGTTTGTGCTCATCTGGCTAAAATAAACTTTCCCTTCTTTTTCGGGCTGCTTATTTTTCATTTTTACATTTATTTAAGCAGGCAGGTCAATTAGGAGAAAATTCAGATTTACTACAACTGCACTGCTAGCACAGCTGCTCTCACTGATCCCAGGAGAGAGCAGCCCGACTGGGGGAAGCAGCATGTGTTTTAGTGTCTTTCTGTGTGTTTGTATAGGGATGAGCAGACATTGGACAGTACTGTAAGTGGTTGGACCCATTTTTCTTCCATTTTGTGGTCCCACAGAGACCCTCTGGCGATGTTGACATGTCTGACTGTGTCTGTCTGTCTGTTCATCTCTGATACAACAGAACCCCATCAAGTTCCAATAGTGATGAACATTAACCAAAACAAAAACAACCTGAAAACAGATTTAAATGTTTCTTAAATTCAGAAATCTACCCTTTTTTTCTGGAGGTTCCACAGTAGCAAAGGTATATCTTTGTATATGCCACGTTCCCATGATACACAAATGTCCGGTGAATACCATCTATCTCCAAAACCTCAACTTTTTCGGAGCTGACAAAAACACTGAAAACATGTTTTGTGTATGTGTTTCTTTGTGACAAGGCATTTATTGTCTTTCTTATTCCAATTGGGAATTGACTGATTTCTTAGAAAAAAAGGAACTTTAAGAAGCAGGTAAAATTTCAAAGTTCACAAATGAAACTTGATGCTTGAGTTAATCTGAAAAATTCAACACAATTTCAAGATACCTGGTATTCATTGACCAGCATATTGTATGTATAAAATGTTTGACGAGATGTGGACGCATGTAGACACAGAATATATGAGCTGAGCAATAAAAAATACATGACAAAGCTCTCACTGTAGCCCTAGAAACGTACAGCATGTGAGCCTCGCCCCGTAAACCTCGATACAAGGGAAGAAAACAGAGAACATGACAGCGATAAGGACGAAGCTCAAGAAAAGAGAGGTGAAAGGAGAGTGTCAAGAGGGAAAGACACGTTCAGACTGTTTAGGTGTCCCGACCTTCTCTATTTGACAGTAAACAGTTTAGATGGAATACAGCTGAGGCCGACGACTCCTCCGCTGCATGGAGCGGCATGGCACGGCTCAGCTCTTCTCACAGCGTGGGCAAAGGCACATTTCACCTTCGCCAATCAATAATGGAAAGTTTCTTTCTGAACCGAGACAGCCAACAGTGAACACAAAATGAGTACAAACAGGAGCCCAAACGGAAAAAGCGTGACTTAGAAGAGAACGACTACAAGCGTAGCAACCTTTACAATTCAGACCTCTCACCCGCAGACCACCATCAGCTCACTGAGGCGCTGGAAAGCACTGCACTGTATCTTTCCTCGTAATGATTACTGTGGTGTAGCTCGGCTCAGAGACTACAGACGGAAGTAGAGTGTCAGTGGAAAAGAACAGAGCAGGACTGCCCGTCTCCCTCTTCCTGTCTTACTCTCATAAGTGGATTTATCATTTTCAGGCCCTGACCTGTCCTCCGCTACAGGACAGCCCTGCCTTAACTCAGCCCTGCAAATTACTGCTGACCCTGACATAACCTGTCCTTGTCCAAATCGCACAGCCCGTGATATAACCCTGACACCTGACTTTGACTCTGACCTTTGCATTTGTTTTTCCAACATCTTTTTATTTCCCAAAGAGTACAATAATCGTACAAGCATAAGAATACTCTGAGTATCCTCGTAGTCCCCATTCCTTCCCTCCACCCCTTTTAGAAGAAAAAAACAAAACATGAACCATGATAAAAAATAAATGAATAAATAAATTAAATTTAAAAAGTATACTTTATACTGAAGGTTCTGAGCCAGAAGTTCAAGTCCATTATTCATCAACTCTAGGAAAGTTTTCCAAGTAAGAAAATAAAACATATCCATATTTGGACCTCTGTGTGTGTGTGTGTGTGTATATATATATATTTCTATCGCTGGTTCTGAACCTGAACATGGTCAGAATCTGGTAGATTACATGGCGTATTCGTTCTGAAATTAATCAGAGGAAGGAGAAGGTTACTGTCGTGGGCAGTCTGATTTGTTTGTTTTCATGTGTTTCTCTTCTGACTCATTCACCTGCCTCCAGCATACTAAATGAAAGCTGCTTTTGCTGGCCGGGCATTTCACACCTCTTGTTCACATCTATTTAAGCGGTGCAGCGGTGTCATTATCAAGTCCTTTTATTCTTGAATGCCCAAATGTGTGATAGCCCATTCTGCCACCTTCCTACCCTCCTTTCCACCTTCATTTTCTCCCTCTTCTTTTCCGTCATTTGTTCCTTTTTCCCCATGGCCTCTCCATGCCCTCTATTTCTTCAACCTGCCACTTTGGCCACTGCTGTGCTGTCCATGTTTCTTTCCAGTGCTGTCTAAAGTGCTGTCATGTTCCAATAAATGTGTGTGTATGTGTGTGTGAGTGTGTGTGTGTGTGTGTCTGCGTGTCATTGTGTGTATTTGCATGAGCTTGTGTGTCACGGGCAGTTGTAGGAAGCTTGGGTTATTAACTCTGATAGCCACCAGATGCTTGACTTAGAGGTACAGTCACACACACGTTGCACGCGCACAGGCAAACGCACTCACTTTCACATAGAGGCAGGAGACAGACAGAAAGAGACAGCAGAGCATCACAAAAACACGGTGAGTGACAGCAACTGAGCGAGACAAAAAAGGGAGTGACACATGAAGAAGACAGAGAGTGAGTGTAGGAGAAAGAAAGTCCAACATGTGTGTACAGTATGTGTTTAGTATGTATGCACTGTGTGTGCAGTGTGTGCTACAGAGCGCTGACTTTGTTCTTAAGGGGAAAAAACATGCTGTGTTTTCCTCCTGAGCTTGATTTTAGGAGAACAAACAACACATGCGTGAGGGCAGATGACTGTCACGTTTCCCCAAAATGGCTGTGGTGTGACCTCAGATCAAAGCTTTGATTGGCCAGATGCCGCAGATGTTGTTTCCTCTCTGGTATTTGTGTGTGTGTGTGTGTGTGTGTGTGAGAGAGAGAGAGAGAGAAAGAGAAAGAGAGAGATTATAATGCTGATATTTACTTACCTTAACAGAAAGGACTGATTATTTGACTGCATTCTATATATATGCATGTGTGCGTGCTTGCATGTGTGTGTGTGTGTTCGTTAGAAGACCTCTATCAGCCAGACCTATCAGATTGGGCATTCAACAAGCAGCTGGCTCAGACTGTGGGACTGGCTGATGCTGCCTGTCTGAACTGCCAAACACCAAAACCCTGGGCTCGCTTGTCACAACAACTGCTGTAGAAAAATCTTAATATAACGGCTATATATACCTCTTCAGCAGTTGAATTATATTCAGCACAGGGAGCAATATAATGACAGATATAATGCAATCTGGAAAATGTAGGCTATATTTAAACCACAGTGCGATATTTCCAGCTAAAGGAGTAGATTAATATTTAGAGAAATGGCTAACAGTTGGATGTGATTATATCACTGGTTGAATGCTGGAATACACATCTATCAAATTTAGCCAGCTGTAGTCTAAATTTGGAGCCATTTAAATTATTTAAGGCAGTTTTTAAAACATGGGTCAGGGCTTCAAGTGCCTGTTTCTGGCAGGTCCTCTACATGTCAGAAATGCTAATATATTAGCTCTGAACAGTGTTTTCAGTAAGTCACTTGGTTCATGTTCCAAAATGTATATAGAATTGAATTATCTTTGTCAATTTGAGCAGCCTGCTGTTGGCACATATTATTGTAAGTAGACTGACCAGCAGTGAGCAGCACTTCCTTTCATGGCCTGGTCCTCCTCGAAGCACCGCCACTAGTTGCAGCTTATCACAAATGATGTGCCTGTTTTAATGAGCCTGACTCCTGCAGTGAGAGTCGACCATATTTAGGCACACTCAATTTCAGGTCTCATGGTGAGGAGGCTTCAAAGACCATTGATTTTTTTATCCTGTGTCAGGCCCCAACCCGCCTCAGGAAACACACCTTACGAACAAGTCTACCACTTTCCTCAACATCTGGGCTCCAATCAGCCCTACTGTGCTGTGACACAACTACCTGCATCATTAACACTTGGCAACATGCTGTCACATCGAGCTGTTAGCACTGGCAATAATTAGCATAAGCATAAGGTAAATGGGGGAGAATTAACATTTATTACATTTCTGCTACACTGGGCTTTTGTAGGCATGAGGAAAAAGCTGATTGTGATCAAATGCTATTTAAGTTGCCTAAAAACCAGATTATATTCTGGGGGAACATTAGCATAGCAGCTACTTTCAGGAGCACACTGTTATAATATGTCTGTTTGACATAATATATGCTTTCCCACCTAGAAATATAGCACTTAAACTTCTCTCCAGTGACTGCAAGGCAAATGTAGGATTATGAAACCAACAAACTCGGTAAAGACTGGTAACAGCTAGTATCATCTCACAGTTATGGTCTCAAAGGTGTTTCAAAGATCCACAATTTCAGAAATAACATTTTGGGGGAGAAATGCCCAGTATTTATTTATCATTTATCATTTCATCATTCACACAAAATTAAATCATATTTAAACATGTTAAACCTTTTGGTATGCGCTTATAAAATTCCCACCATGTGTGCATTTTAACAGTAAAGAAGAGTAGAGTATTAGGTTGATAAAACCTACAAATGCAGCACTCCAAAGAGACATGAGTACTCTTGCAAACTAATAGGAAGGCCTCATGAATCCCTAAAATTACGCAAGTTAAATTTATTTCATTATATATAACATTTGTTTGTCTTGCTGGATAAATCTTAATGATGAAAGCACAGCCCAAACCAATGGTAGAGCGGGTGCAGCCCTTGGTGGGTCACATGATTCTTATCTTTTATGTTGTAACAGTCCCTCAACAGTCTTCCAGTGGAAGTAATTCAGTACCTTTTTTGCATGTATTTTCCCAGCTTCAAGATGTAATCACAGAGCCAAATTATACTGAGGAAAATGATATGCACGACCTACTGGCATCTCTCATGCATGTCAGTGTGTACATGCGGGACACTATGGCTGTGTGTTTGTTGTACATTTAAGCGTCTATGTGTGTGTGTGTGTGTGTGTGGGTGTGTGTGTGTGTGTGTGTGTGTGTGTGTGTGTGTGTGTGCAAGGTAGCAAGAGGTCTGAGCAGTGCAACATGGTTCCCTGTGTCAGTGTTAATAACCCAAACCTGGTAATCGGCATAGAATATTGATAGAGAGGAAAATGGCCCCAAGCAGATCTCTCTACTTCATTAGCAAAGACTAAGGGAAAGGAAGAGAGGGAAAGAAGGGAGCAAAAAGAGAAAAAAGTGAACCCAAGAAGATTGCTGCTAACCACAGATGAGCAGACAGAAACAGAAAGGAGAAAAGGTGCTCAGAAGGATAAGGAATTGATAGGGTCAGAAGAAAATGAGGGAAAGGAAATTGTTTTAAATCATATGTGGGTTTGTAACAGCTTACAGAAACAAAAGGATATTGAATCACACAGTACATGAGTGACCATGAAAGGGTTCCAGTAAGAAATAAAAAAAACAGTTATGTCATTCTTTCAGTGACATGGCAGCAATTCATTCTATTTGACTGACATGACCCTTTAAAGGTCTGAGCTGTAACCCTGGCCTCTGCTGTTGTTAGAGAACAAGCTATCAGAACATTACAACAATCACAATGAATCTCCCAGAAAACATCTTCCTCTCTCCTTCCCTCTTTCTCTCTCTCTCTCTCTCTCTCCCTGTAGGAACATGTTTGTTTAGTCTGTTATCGCCATGGTTACCCGTCTGCCACACTGAGGTAATGTCATTAATCATCAACTTTATTACACTGCAACCCAGACTCATGCACACAGAAGACCAACTATGACATTTTATACTGTCCACTGCTAAAAACACTGAAGGGAGCGACGTTTGAAGGTGTCAAACAGTAACAGTAAACAGGCTGAGGTGAATATTTAACATAGTAACGTTCAGGTAAATCTGTGCTTTCTTGTGCAAAATATGAAAACATGAATATTAAAAAATCCAACATCTTACACATGCTCTCCTTATTTCTCTTCTCTATCCCTCCATCCCCTCCTTTTATCTTTCTGTCTCTCTCTTTATGAGCGTGTTGAATCTCTTTTGGTTGACATGACAACAGACGGTGTCGTGCCTCTTGTCCTGATGACATCACTAAAGGCGCCAAGCCAGTCCCCCCAAAAAAAATCATTTCCTCTTTCCCTCTATCTATCTCTTTCTCTCAGACATATTGATCTAGAATACAAATCGCAGATGCGAAGAGGAGATGAGCAGGGGTAAAGGGTGGAGAGGGGAGATGAACAATAAAAGAAGAGAAGAAGAAGAGAAGAGAGGAAAGCAGAATAGCCACAGTTACATCTGACCAACCACCACGCCCACTATTTCCCTTCAGTCGGCTGAAATAGAGTTTATCTTTACTCTCATTTCCATACTGGGTGACTTTGGTATAAACCACAGACACACACGTGCAGAGTCAATTTCGTGCAAGGAGAAAGGCTGACATGAAGACCTTTTTGCATATTGTATGATTGAGAGGATGAAAGACTTTCTTCAGTTTGTGTGGCACAAAATATGAACTCAATATGAAAGTGTATTTTTTTGTACTTAAACAAACACACACACACACACACACACGCACACACACACAGTCTATAGCCATGGCAGCCGCTCTGTGGGGCTGTACTAAATGCTAAAATTAGCATACCAACATGCTAACGATGCTAACACGCAGTCAGCTAATATGTACCGGTTTCATTGTCTTAGTTTAGTGTGTTAGCATGCCAACATTAGCTCTAAACACAAAGTGCAGGAAGAAAGGACAGGATCACCAAAAGCAGAAAAATGTATCCTCAAGGGACCATGAATATCTGTAGTAAATATCATGACAACCCACCCAATAGTTGTCAAGATATTTCTCTCAAAACCACAAATGTCAACCTCATGGTGGCATTAGAGGAAATGTCATTAGAATACATCCTCTGGAAACAATGAATATCTGTACCACATTTCCTGGCAATCCATCTAACAGTTGTTGAGATATTTCAGTCCGGACCATATAGATGGACTGACCAACAGGCATTGCCATTCATACAGCCACAAAAACACACACACAAAAGCTACACTAAATAGTTATATCAGCCATTTAAAACCCCATCTCCTCTTCCTGGAGCTGGTTATAGACGTAGGTCTGGAGATGGAAACACACACATACTGTAGAAGGAGTCCTGTAACAGGCCTGTTTTATCCATTATGATTCCAGAGTGTGAAAGTGAGTCTGGTCTTTTGGGAAGTGGACTGCTCTATAGACATACACTCTAACTATTTCTCTCCCACACACACACACATACACATATACAGTGTGGTCTGTGGGGAAGTGGTCCGTGGAGCACACACATCAAGATTGGCCTAGATAGATGGGATGGCTGGGGACACACACACACACACACACACACACACACACACACACACACACTTTTCTTTTACACACATAGATAGTCAAGGACACTCTCATGGCCTATATAGTTGGGTCATTTCATACCAGAACACCTTAGTCTTGTCTTAATAGGAAAAGAGGGATGGAGAGAAAAGGAAGGAAGGGAAACAGGAAACACACACAGAAGTGGCAAGTTTTGAGGAAGACAGAGTTGGAGTTACAAAGAAAGAAAAAAGATAGAAAGAGAGAAGGGATGAAACCATAAAATAAAAAAAAGAAAAGTGTGAAAGATTTTTTTGAAGAGTCGCCTTCTAACCTTAGTTTCATCCTCTCGAGTCCAGCCCTGTCACTATGGTAACGACTGGTGAACAGAACAGAACAGAAATGCAGACTGACTGCACAGAAATAAAGAAACAGAACAAGATTACACAGACAAAAATGTCAGAAACATAAACGTGTGGATGTTGTGCATGGATCATAAACTCTATGTTTTCAAAGCTACCTTTTTGGCTGGTATTTGTTGACATGAATACTATTCAACGACATAGACAGCGCATCTTAATCAAGTTAATGACAAGTCACATCTCTCTGTGAATTTTCTTTATGCTGTCGGCATTGAAAACCATAAGCCAACAGCTACATAGACTTTAAAGGGACACTCCGCCAATTATACACATGAAGATCAAATTACTTGGGGAATAGCACTCAGCCTGTGAAACCAGTTGTGTAATGTCTCCAGGGGAACTTAAAATAACCTTGATGATGTCATCATTTCAAATAGAAAGTCTGTGGACATAAGAGTTTGACAGACGTGGACTTTTTATCAGGTAGGCAGCATCTAATGAAAAAGCAGCTATATCAAATTGAATTGTGGGATCTCATAGGATATCTTGCCCTTTGCTGAATTGATTTTGACCATTCTTTTTTTTCTTCCAGCTTTATGAAAGTGCAACACTAAAACACAGGAGTGCCCCTTTAAATTTGCAGCGTTGCTGTACATACAGTGGCTAGCATGTGATACGGTGACCTGCATTGTGTTTGCATGTAGGTCATGAAAACAGCCCACACCTCACAGTTAAATCCCTTGTTTAATGGAAATGCAGGTACCCTATATGTAGCAAGGTGGAAAGCAAGAGAGTGGAGGGCGAGGTGGTGGATGGGCCTATAGCGTGGAGACTGGACATGTCTTAAATCAGACATGCAATTAACGTTCATGTTTTTATTAACCATAACCATGATCTCTCCCTGCGCTTAACCAAGTGTATTCATTGCTTAACCCTAACCATATCTCAACCATAGTTTGTTTGCCATAAATACAATCTTTCCCCAGCCATTCAAATGCCATAAGTTCCATGTGGAGAACATTTACGCTGTATGTAAAAAAAAAAAAAACTCTGTCACAGAATATAATCCGCTGTTGTGCAGACGTTTTTTTATGGTGATAGAGTTGTTATAAAAGAATGGCATCTTTAGACCAGCTGCCCTTCCTTCTCTTATGCTAAAGTGCTACTTAACCTTCTCCTGTCTGGGTGTACAATACGAAAAGAAACAGAAAGTGCTTGGTGCCCCAGGCTACACAACAGGTTTTTGTTACCCATGATTCTTAGCTGCAAGAAGTTATTTGACAGCTATCGGCCCCAGACACACACACACACACGGAAGAAAGCACCCAAACCATTGCACATCCACACACACGCAGAGGCAGAAAAACAAACACACACACACAAACAAACAAACACACAGTCGCATCACTCCACTCTTAGTTTAATCTATCTTGCCTGGGTGCTGTCACCCAGCACGGTGACGTTCACAGCAGAGGGTCTGTACGAATGTGTATGTGTGTGTAAAGGCCTATGGCGACAGACCACCTTCTCTGTAGTGCAACTATCCATCCATGACGAGCCCACCAGAGGCCCGACTAACAAGACCGCTGGAACTGAGAGCCTGATAGAAACACACGACTGTATATCCTTTCTGCTTCGAATCTCACTTCCTGTGAGACTGAAGTGCCTAAAAAGGCAGAAGCAAGGTTCTGCAAGATATGTACACTTACTAGGAAGCAAGGAAACACTTATGGCATGGTTTCTTCAGGGAGCTTGGTGTCACGTTCCTTCCCAGAGAGAAAGCAAAACCTTTTTTACATCTACATGTACAAGCTGCTAAAAAGACTCATGTTACACCAGAACTTATAAACCATATGAATGTTCAATCAGTAGCAGCTTGTTGGGAATAGGAGACCTTATTCCATGTCTACAATTTTACAAAATCCCTAATTCTCTGCTGGGACAACCAGGCTAAAAATATATGCACTCATGGTACTGTAAAACACTCTGCTGTTCATGAAATAGAATCATTTATTGTTCCTTCAATTAGAAAGAAGACACACTTGGAGCTACAGGATTCCAAATCTTCTGCTTTCAATTATCTGCTCGACAGGTAAGCGCCAAGTGTTCAGGACTCATTTCCTCTTAAAGAGACATGTCAGTGTTTATTACAGAAACACAAATGTGTGTGCAAGACATACACCCATCTCCCTTGTCGCGAAGAAGATGGTAGCGTTCCTGCAGAGAGCCTGAGGGTGACTAACGTGCCTCCCCCTCTGTACCTTCATTCCCTCTTCCTTTTTCTCCTCTGAAATCATTTCACTCTTCCTTCTCCCTCTCTCTACCTTTTCACACTCTGAAATTAGCCTCATGAAAAATAAATTGTGAGAGGTGGTATGTCTTATTTTTGGTGAATCGTGAGTGTGTGAGTGTTCGTAGTAGGATGTGTTTGAGCACCACTGTCTCTGCATATTCTGCACTGCATGTGATCAGTTTTGGTTATTCACAGGAAAGATTTCTGGCCTGTTTGGTTTGCACTTTTCTCACTGGTTTAAAGTTGATGGGGCTAATGAAGCAGATTAGCTGAGTTTTTTTCCTTCTTATTTAGTCATGAATATTTGATGATATAGGGAAAAACTTTAGTTTTGAAACCAAGTTTTCAGAGTATTTTAAGGTAACCATTTTTTAAACCATGCTACTGTGTTATGGTGATTTTACTACATTTATCTCTCTACGATAAGAAAAACAAATTAGCAGACTCACAAAGCCAACATCAAGTCTGAATTTATTTGTGTGAAAGTTATTGTTATGAGGTTAAAGCATTGCCAGGTTAATTGATCTGCACTTACAACTGTAATACAATGTGACAAACATCAACCTTGACTAAAAATAACACAAACGTAATGCTCAGTGTGATAGAATACAAATATATAGCAACTTTAAAAGTCAGCTAATTGAACATATTGTACAAAACTGAACAGAGGCTGATGGCTCTCTAGAAGGCAGGGACATATATTTAAGACTCAGAAACTCAACAGCATGCATTGAAAATTATTAAGTAAACATAATTTGCGGTTAAGGATATCAGACATACAAAAACACAAGCATAGTATCAATCCCTTGGTTGAATCAGAGATCACTCCTCTGTATTTTTAAAGTGTTGGATTTCCAGGTGTCAAACATGCTGCTGGTTTCAATAGAGTGACAAATCGAAACGTGTCAAGTTTTTTGAGTGCCATCAATACTGAAATGATCTCAGGCGGACAGTGGACTCACAGTGTAACGTGATGATGCAACAGGTTTAAAACGTCTCCATCATCTCTGTTATATGTCTGTCCTTCCGGTGTTATTATTCCAACTCAGCTAGTTAAGATTCACTGTTACATAACTGATGTGAGAGAAGTATTCTGATGCCGAACTCAGTGCAGCTACATAAACACCCACCCAAGTGAAAAATAGGTATGCTGCATTTAGTCTCTTCCTCTCTGTTATACTGTTATAATGAATTAATGTAATAAAAACCACATTCATAATCTACTACACTCATTTGAGTTAATTATCAGAATGCTCCAACAGTAATATTGCACATCCTTCTTGGTGTTTCAAATGTTTTTATATTTTTTGTTTCCCTACCAGAGAACAGTGATTATGCGTTCTTTTATTTGTCAAAAGCATGTTTGAATAGCAGTTTTTATGCTACTGCTGAATGCAGGAAATTAAAAAATATATACAATTTGTACCTCAGCCTCACAGCAGAAAAACAAAACTATCACTTCTTACACACAGTCACACACACACAGAACATGCATGTAGTCAAAATGTGACCTTAACCTAGTTTGGTAACAAAGACTCACAAAACTTCATGATTGATGATGATGTATGCATGCTAACTTCAACTTTTTCTTAATATAGAACACTAGACAAGTTGTTCCTGTAAGTGTATGGAGTTGTGGGTTGTCTAATAAGTGGTGTTAAGTATCATACTTTTCTGTGGTTAGATCTACTTCGAGTGCTACAGACTGTTGCCGTAAATGCAGGCAGATGGACTGATTAATTCATAGAGGAAAGGAAATGCAGTCTCACTGAACGATAAACCTTCAAATGGACTAACGTTGAATGGCTAGCTGAGTGATGGAAAGAGGGGGAAGAAAAGTGGGCAAAAGAGAGAAAACAAAGCACATTATCTCCAGGAAAAGATAGGCAAAGAGACAAGAAGAAAGAGAGGAAGAGAGGACACACAAGATAAAGACAGAGAGGAAATGCATGGCTGGGCATGAATAATATAGACTGCTTGCTACTCTCATCTGTCTTCATCCCTCAGCTTCTCCTGTAACTTGGAAGACATACGCACGCACAGTAGCATCATTTTAATACAGCACAATATGAAGAACACTCGGGACAGATTCTAAGCACACATGGAGCACTCCCTGTGGTTGGGTGTGGGGTGTCAAAAGGTCCACATGAAACATGTAAACGACGTGTAAGACTGAAATATTTAGTTTCTGTACAGTTACAACCATCCAAGAGCGCAGGTTTGGCTTCAGAAGCAGGAGGGCAGAATGAAATCAGAAAAAAAGATCAGAAAATATCTTAATGCTATTTATTTATTTATGTATTCCTATTTGACAAATGAAAATGAAAATGAAAAATGTGTATCATCCAACAACCAGAACATTATTACATTCTCATTAAATTGGTTTTCATGCCATATGGTGCCATACACCATAATAATGGTGCTCTAACCATTTACTGACCAATTAGCCATGCAATATAAACTGCTGTAATACACTATAAAATAAAATTACAGTTAGTTGAAAAAACTCGGGAGATGAGGGGAAAAGCCCTTCATCAGGATAAGCTTTAAACTTGTAGAATATAGTAGTAAATATAACGCTGTAACTGAGGTTTTTCTTTTGGGTTTGTGTGTGTGTTAATGGAAGACGTCTTGTTATTTTTACGATGTTTGAGATGGGGTTCATTTCTAGCTTCTTTTTAGGGAAATATTATAATCACACATTGTCAGCTTTAAGTCAAAATACAGATTCAATTATTAATTTCCCTGAAACATATGAAGGTGAGGCAGGCGGTCAGTAGCTCACTCCTGCTCATGAGGCTTACTGCTGTGAACTCATGGTAGTAATTGAATGAATCAATATTTTTATCAACTCAAACTCAACACTTCTCTCATCTAGATTATGGCTGCTGGACAGTATGAGCACACTGTTGAGAGAGATCTTTAGCGAGTAAATCAAACTGGAACTGTAAAATTGGGTGGAAATGATGCCCTTGCATCCATGTGGAGAAATCCTGCAAAATTACTTTGATGGGTCTACTACCCTCAACACCACTTTTCAGCAATGGATTTTGAGGCCCTTTAGTACTTAAATATTAATTTCATACTCAAACAGCTACATATAATTTAAGGGTTGCATGAGGTGAGTGATGAGAGACAAAGAATATGCAGTCAAAGAGCGGGAGAGAGAATGAGATGGAGAAAGAAAGGGAGAGAGGGAGGGAGTATAAAAGAAAATGCTACAGGTCTGGAGTCATTATTTCCACTGGTGGCTTCAGCCAGGTCAATAGACTAGGAGGGTGTGTGTGTGCGTGTGTGTGTGTGTTAGAGAGGTAGGACACATTAACACATGTCCAAACTGAGCGGAGTGACACACACACACACAGACGGAGGCAGCCAAGCAGGCACAATGCATATGGGCAGCTGGCCAATTGCAACTGCATACTCTCTCTTTCACACACACACACACACACACACACACACACACACACGTGCTCGGTGCTGCCGGTGTTGATGTATTGTCCCACCAGAAATGAAGACCGAGGCCCGATAGCACTAAGAGCAGAGGACAGCCTCTGGATAGATTTCCAATACGCAACCAGAGGCTTAAGCAAGAGACAGTCATGGATAATCCTCCCTCCTTCTCCTCCTCCTGCTGTGCTCCCTCACTTCTCTCTCTATCCCTCTGGCACTCCCTCTGTCCCTGCCGCTCACTCTGTTTCTCGCTCATTTCATCCCTTTATTCCTCTCTCCTACAGGTCTTTCTTTTCACTTCATTGGCTGGCTCCATTTGTTCCTCTCTGTTCCTCTGTTTCCTTGCCAGCCTGTCTTTTTACTCTGTCTCTCTTGTCTGTCTCCACACCACATGGTTTTCTCTACCCTCTCCATCCCTCTTCTCCTTTATCTCCTTTAATTCAATCGTTCATTGTTTTATTCTTGGGTTCTCTTATTTCTCCCTCGAAGCATCATAGCCTTTTTTCCTTGTCACCCCTTAATACAAAAGCTCATACACCCCTTACATACAGTGTGTATGGGTTTTGAGTAGTTCAAGTCAGGGATTTTCACTTGTCAGATTGTTCTTTTAAACCTTTTATATTTTAGAAGAAGCAAAACAATACAGTATTTCACAGGAAAAAGGGAAAGATTGGAGAAAGGTAAAAATAAGCCTGAATTTGTATGAGAAATGTGTTATTTTCTTATTTTTACTCTAAAAAAGGACCTTCACTGAAAGTAATATTTGATTACAAAAGGCTTTGACTCATTGTCTCTGAGCTAAAACTGGTATGGAAACACGCTTAAAAGACCACAGTATATGTATACCATGTCATCAAACATGATATAAATATACAGTTAATTCAATTATGGGGCAAAAATAGCTCATCAATGTAGAATACACAGACCTAAGACACAAGATTAGACAGAAATAGCTACTTTCTAAATTATTTTGAAAGAAAGCCTTCAAAGCTGTAGCCATATTAAACTACACAGTCCCACAAAAGTTATTCAATGCTCAGTTCCTATCTCTTCCACCTTGCCAGGAATGAAGTCCAACTTGGATTGAGTAACGGTAGATTGATGCTTAATTGCTCTGCCGAGCATACTGATAGATGGCTTAGCTCGTTTAGCTATTTCTCTGCCCCTGTGGATTCTCATTAAAACACATAAGAAATACATGATCAGTTGTTGCCTTTACTTTTAGACTGCAACAACTTTGCAACAACCTGCAGTTTGCCACCTGTTTCCACACAAAAAACATTAAAAAACATGGATTCTCTTAATTATAATCTTCTTTGACTGTATCTGACAAACACTTAAAGGTTGAGTCCAGCTAATGAAAGGAAGATTTGTTTTATATGCTCTTGAAAAGTTGCCTGTGTGAGCATAGCCGCTCTTCTTCAGTGCTGAAATACCTCTGCAAACACATCGCCAGGCAGCAGCTCTGTGTGAGAAGCAACATAGGAAGTGAACACACGAGTGTTGTTGCATCATGTCTTTTGAGGTGACTTCAATGGAATCAATGAGCATATCAAGTCAAATCATTAGAGTGAAGTGGTTTGGCAGGTGGCCAGCACCCTAGTGTAACCACTGAAAACCAATTAGTATCCTTAACGGAGGTATCATGCCTCTGGCACAATGCCCACAGGGAAAATCAACTCACTGATTACACTGCTAAAAACTGCTGCTGTAATGAGTGTGTGTGTCTGTGTGTGTGTGTGTGTGTGTGTGCGTGCGTGCGTGCGTGGTTGTGTGTGTGTTCCAAAACATCTCCCTGCGCTATATGCAATGGCATGAGGTGCCACAGGTGTGCGTTTGTTCCAAAGCCACACCAGTTGCTCATGTGCAGTATGTAATGACATGTCTGCATGTGTCTGCGATTTGGGTTTTGTTTCTGATCGCGCGCGTGCGTCTGTGTTTGAAAGACACCGGCACAACACGTTCATTTGTAAAAACAACAAAAATCATATGAAGATCATGTCAGTGCGGTATAATTGGTTCATTCTTCACGAGAATTCAGTGCAATCATGTGTAACATCAACTCTGTTTGAATTACAGAGTGGTTGGAAAGATGGAAACAAACTGATAACAGAGAGAAAATCTAATACCAGTGACAAAGCAGATGTTATCAAGAACTGTAACATAAAGCCTCAGAATACAAGTTATCTTCTGCTCTGTTTTTAAGTGCAAGCTGGACTTTTTGTGCCTAAATCCCTCAAGGAGAAATTTGTCCTTTATTTCGCCTCCATCGACAGAGAGAAGAGAGCTCAGGGTCAGCTACAGAGCAGAGTCTCGGGAGCTGGTGGGGCTTCATCGTCTTGGCAAACACTGTGGGTTAGAGTTAAACTCAACTGTTGAAACTTTTGTCCAAAGGATGGTCTCTCTAATAACTACACTAAATCAGAGTGCTGTCATCTTTCATCCGAAGGAAACTCATCAAGTGCATCGTATAATATATTCCTCCTCCCTAATAGCCACTCCATCACGACCCTTAACAAAATGAAAAAATAATAATAAAGCAGGTAAATTTAACATATACAATTTATGATGTCTGCTATGACTGCTATGTCCAACTGGATGCTTGTGAAGTTTGTGGTCTTGTATGAGCTTTTCCTACTGTGAGCTAAATATCCGAGCTGTAACATATGAAAACAATCAGAGCCCAGCAGGATACAAAGAGTGATACAAAGAGTGATACGTCAGTGCCAATGTCTGTCTTTGTAACTCTTCAACAGCTGTCAATAGACCAATGAATGAACTGTCCGTGGTGCTGAAACCACCACCCAAGTAGACTTCAGCCTGAGCTCGATTTGCTACAAATTCCACTATAACTGGGCCTAAACTATACTTAAATCCCAATGATAAGCAAGACTTTAAATAACGTGTTCAGAAACGATTCTATCGGCTTGAAAGTGTTTATCGAGGGAAGTTGTTTTATTCAGTTCTGCAGATCTGCAGAAGCTGGTGAATTGTGTCACTTTCACTTGAACGGTCAAGTCACTGCTCAAGGTTGTAAGTATTATGATACCTCCAACAGATAAAATGAGACAAACACGAGCCAAATCTAATGTTTAGCTGTTTCGTACTGTAGCCCTGACTTTCACCTAAACAAAGTCATCATTTCATGCTGAGCTACAGGACCACCTAATCTTGCAAATCATTTTATGTTTTATGCCCTACTTGTTAACCATAAAGATCTACTTGTATGAAAATGCCCTTTATTATAATAGTAGATTAAGATGACATCATGGTGATCAAGGTAAATGTGATTTGTCTTACAGGCTGAACTCACACCTGCCCTTCACTATGATGCCATCCTCCTTTGAGCTGCCCATCATCAGACTGTGTGAGCTGGATGAACATGACAGCAGCTTCTGCAGGTAACATCCAGCCTGTGATTAGTTGCTCCTCGGGAACAAACTGTTGGTGAATGTGCCTCGCAGACACACACACACATACACACACACACACAGGCAACATATATACACGCACACACATACACCGCCACCCCTCTCCTCATCCCCCTGTTGCTATGGAACCTGTCGCCAAGGCAGAGGTATGTGGTTGTGATGGAAGTGTTGGACGAAGGCGACGACGACGACGATGATCACGGCCATGAAGATCATAATAGTGATCGGGGGAAATAATCCCTTGGTGAATTACAAGGTCCGGCCGGCCATAAACCAATGCATTGCCGGGCTTTGCTCTCTGCAACGTGGGTGGAAGGAGCGACGCGTAATACTGCGCAATGCAAACAGACCCTTTCCTCACCGTAGAACAAAACCACAGCCCTGGATGTCGATTCACTCTTCGCATGTGTTGCTTTTTTAAAACACTTTTTAAAAAGTAGTCACGTTGAACTTCGAGTCGTGTCTTGTGCGAAACGTCCTCCGCTGCCTCCCCCCCCCCCAAAACAGCTCATCATCAACCCAATTCTCATCAGACAAAAAGGTCCTGCAGGCCCTCCTACTGCCACCTGTCATCTCTATGCGATTTCTCTCTCGCGCGCTGCTATTAAGGAGCCCCGCGGTAATTAAAACTTGGATTAAAGCGTGAAAAACGACCATTGATTATAGAAGAAGGGGTGATCGATGGTGATCGGGAACGCGTATCGGTGGGCGCTGCTCAATTCCATGCTCCTTAGCGACCGCTGTGTATTCGTTCCTGACATATAACCAACAAAACGTGGGCCTATATGTGCAGCTTCGTTGGTGGGGGGGGGGGGGGGGGGGGGGGGGGGGGGGGGGGGGGGGGGGGGG
>JAVQJL010100034.1:0-35384 GCA_036024295.1 Nannoperca obscura | reverse complement strand
TGCTCTGACATGCACTGTGAGCTGTAAGGTCTTATATAGACAGGTGTGTGTCTTTCCTAATCAAGTCCAATCAGTTTAATTAAACACAGCTGGACTCCAATGAAGGAGTAGAACCATCTCAAGTGGGACCAGAAGAAATGGACAGCATGTGAGTGTACATTAATGAGAACTAAAATGAACTTTTTAAAGAAAAATTTAAAGGGGTCTGAATACTTTCCGTACACACTGTATATAAACCCTGACATTGCCATACAAGGAGCTTTAGTTGATCATAACCACAATAATACAACACCTGTCTTCATTTACGCCATCTTTATGTAGTAATTTAAATGAAAATATAAAGAACTTGTATGTTTGAAACAATAAAGCAAACCCACAATAAACTGATGCAAAATCTAATCAAACATCAATAAATAAATGTTTAATGATCATGGGTGTCTGACGCTTGTATTAATGCAGTTTCAGGGTGAGTATTTCAGTGTCATGGTAGCATTGTTTGACCTGTGTAATGCTGAGTCATCGGCTTTAGCCAGCAGACAACATTGTTATTCGCTTTTAACAGAAGTGAGAGCTCATCAGTGAGTTTGACCCTGAGGGAAAGTCCCTGAGTACTGTGGAGCTAGCACTGCAACCTCTGACTAATAGGTTTGCATAACATTGATCTGACTGGCTGAAGAGCAATCCCCAACTCTGCACTCATCCACACACACACACACACACACACAAAAACACACACACACGCAACAGTGAGGCCTGGTCTGCCACAGCTCAAACGCCAAGAGGCTTTGAACTGGAGAGCCGCCTTCTAATCAGCTGGCCCATGGCTCTACACGGGCTCTATCATTAGGTAATAGCAGCTTTAAAGACGAGGCTAAGTAGCCAGTGCTGGATGGAGAAGCCACTGAGCTGCACAGTAGAGGACCAACAGCCTCTCCTCGCTGATTATCTGTTACCTAACCAGAAAGAGCCAAACGTATGCTGCTCTGAACCATCAAGGGTGTGTGGCCAAAGTTTTGAGGTGAGCTGATCTCTCTGGCAGGGATTCCCTGACTGAGGACTGTGATCTTACTGAGAGAAGGCCTCTGAAAGACGCACGTTCAAAAGTTCCCCACAAGGAAGTTCATCTGTAAATCACATTACTGAGCAATATGCAACGCCGTGGTCTGAGTGGTTAGAAGTCTATGCTGAGGGTGTCCCCTGTATCAAAGGACAAAGCAGGGGTCAGGGGGCACCACAGAGAGCAGGTTGTCCTCCAGCAGTCAGAGAACAAGGCCGGCTCTCCTGAGTCAACCTGTGGCTTCACCGCACAGCGCTGTGCGTCATGAGCAGCAGACTAATGCTCAGGCTGACTGGATTACCCAGCAGGTGAATTTATTCTCGACCGGGACATGCTGAGAGTTGCGTGTTGAGCCTCTTCAGAACCATTAGAAAAACACAGGTGTGACTGTGTGGGTGTGTGTGTGTGTGGTCTCTATTGTGGTCCTGCAAGGCAACAGCACCTGAAGGAGGAAATTGGGGGGAAATCCTGAGTCACTGAAGACATGCACTTGTCCTGCAGATGTCTGCTAACAAGTTCAGTCTCCACATGGTTCAAGTTGAAAGACCTGGACACGAGATGTTAGCACAAACACGAAAACAGTGGCAAATGCACGGTGAGGGAAATAGAGACGCTTTTCCTCACGAGAGCGCACAAACATTCGCATTATATTTTTTATGCATACACTCACAAAGAAAATGCTGATGTCTCTAGAGTCAAACACACAAACCCAATTATACATAAATGCAAATCTACTTTGTTTTCTTACACACACAAACTTAGATGATTGTGTCCTTGTTGGACTAGATATATCCTGCAGTTTCACCACACACCAGTACATTTACTGGACTGTAGGTACAATTTAGAGGTTTTTACTTATATTCTACATTTCAGCAGGAATTATTGTACTTTTTATCTGACCAATATAGTTACTAGCTACTTTTTAGATTAACGTGTTACACACAAAATGTACAATCAGTATATAAAACATTAGGAATTGTTATAGATTAAACTACCCAACAATGAATGAAGCTGTTAAAATTAGCATCACCTTCACCAACAACAGTATTAAGATGCTGCTCAGACATTTATGCAGCTGTAATAATAATGAAATAACATGGTATATGAAAATATAACACTCACAGGAGTCATTTTCCTACAACGATTTTAATGATGAATACTTTTGCTTTGGATACTTTAAGCTCATTTTGCTGATAATACTTTTTTAAAGATTTTGAATACAGGACGTTCATACCTCAGTACTTCTTCCACCACTCTAGTAGTGATATCAGGGTCTGGAAATGTGTTTAACGCTTGGAGAACTGCCAGTTATTGATTACAGTTTTAAAAGACTGTGTATTTTCCCTTGTTTCACTGCAATTTACTGCTGCCAGAAAATAAAATAAAAAGTAGACCATTCATAAATCCTGCAGCAAAGTCATCTGCATTGTTTGGGAGTTTTATTTTTATCTGCTCAGAGGAGGCAGAGTGAAAAGCGACTACACCTCGACTTCAAAGAGCTCTGTGCTGTGGCGCTGATAAGCTGAGTCAGGATGAAGCCGTGAACTCACGTCAGCAATGTATTATAGGGAGGCTGAATTTACTTAAGGACTTCTTCCACTTAGTGTCTCCACTGCGCTGTACCATGACAACTGTGACACCACAGGTCAGGTATAAGTCCTCACCTGTCAGCAAACATGAGACAATGATGGAACACCTGCAATGCAACACATAAAGAGCTGCCGCACTGGGCCGTGATGTAAAGCGTTTATGAGGACGGGCGGTGTTGAAAAGGGTGGTTTGAACCAGTCTCTCGATGAAAAGTGGAACGCACTTTCCCAGAAAATACAAAAAAAACCCTCCTGATTGACCTCCCGATGTGACATTAATCATACGTGTTTGTTGATCAGAGAAGAGCATTCTCAACAATATCTTAAATGCTGTGTGATGAGAAAGAAATAATTGCCGTGTCTCCCACGTGAGTCAGCACTTTGCTAAAAGGCCTCCTGCTGTCGGATGTGGCAGCAGATGGAACTGGAGCTTGGCTTGAGGTCTGAACTGACTTAATGAAAGCCTAATGGACTCCTGGCTGGTGTAGCTAGAGGGAGGAAGAAGGTTGCAAGGAGGAGGCAAAGAGAAAGATTCGGAAGGGGTGGGGAGGAGGAGGAGGAGACAAAGCGCAGGGATGAAAGTTCGGGGGTGTTCCCAGGTGACACAGGGGTGAAGAAGTAAGAAGAAGGGAGAGATAGGAGGAGGTGAAGAGGATAGACAGACACGGGTTTGGAAGAGAAGTGAAAAGGCAGAGGGAGGGATGAGGAGCTGATGGGAGGAGAGGAGGTGCAGATACTTTAAGTTAAGGTGGCGAGATTACCCAACAGTGAAAAGCAGGTAAGCTGCTGATCTGCAGCTGCCTTGCACACATGTCCTCCCCTGATGCTCTCGCTTGTTGCAGGAAACGTGCAACACACGTGCACACATAGACAATCACATCACAGCCAGCTCCTTATTACCAACTTTTATCAAATCTAGAAGAAAGATGCATTTTAAGAGTCTGATAAGTAACCTTGTGACTGTGCAGAATGTCATATATGAGTGAACATGCCTCTGAACAAACTGCCCTCAATGTGTCACAAAGCAATACAGTAGTAGAAAAGTGGCAATGACAGATTTCAGAAGTAATGTTTAATTTTTATATCTTTGCTATTATGTTTTTTTTTTTCTTGTGAAATACTCAATACGTTTTTTTTAAGGCCATCATCCATCCCACACAGAAGGAGCATCTTTAAGTGCAGGAGGCTTGTGTGGACTGAGACAAACCCATTCAAAACACATGTGAAGGCATTACTGCCACCCAGTGGTCACGTGTTCAAATTACATCTGTGTCCAAAAGTTGGTTAGAATATTTCAGGTTCAGATGCTCTTAAACAGGTGTTAGTTTTATTTTGGAAATTGTTTTGGAGCCATATCAATAATCTCATCCAGCCGCAGCCTGCACACCTCCAGATTGTCTGCTGCCGTCATACATCTGCTCACCAGAGCGTGATCGCACCTGGAGAGTCTGTTGGGAGATCAGCTCCTGGCCTCAGCTGGCAGAGTGACACATTCAGTGTAAAATATTATGAACCATACACGTCTACTTTGACTGGTTCTTAATACAATGACTTCATATTTTGTGGTTTCTGCAACACAAGTGTGTCTTTCTTTTCTCTCCTTCTATCAAGCACTTTGTAACTACTTATGAATAAAACTTGCTTATTGCCTTTCTTGGGATTGACAACATGTTTGCTGCACTGTCGCTTGGTGACCTGGATGGCATCGCTAAAGTCAGATTGGCACATGTGCCTTTGAAGCAAAACATTTACTTTTATGGCTTCTTATGGTACCTTGTTTATGTGAATTCAAGCACATCTCTATTTTATAATTTATTTTATTTTTTTTGTCTTATTGTCATAATGTGCATACATACCATGTCATTAATGAATTTTGTTTTTCAAAATGTACAAATCTCACATTATTTTTATACCTTTTAACCCTTGTGCTACCTTGTGGAGAAGACACTGGGTCAAGACACTGGGCCACCGGGTCAATATGACCCGGCAAGGTAGCACAAGGGTTAATCATTGTGTTGATGCTAGACACTATACTCTTTGCATATGCTTGGTCATAAATTTAGCCCGTTTGCATGCACTTCAAATTACATGCTCCTCTAATTCCAATTATTATTTGCTGCTACAGTTGCTTAACTTCCCCTTTGAGGATAATTAGTTTTCTCAAATCTAATGGCAATTTCCCTCTGAACTGGTGGGAGAACATAACGACACTGACAAGCAGATGCAACAGGAGGAGAACTGACTGGAATAATTAAGTGAAACAAAAATGATCAACAAGCTAAAACTTGTCTGAACCTGGAACAGGTCCCCCCTCCCCCCGTGTACTGTCTCTTTATGGGTGGTGGGAACATTGCTAACCACTGGTCTCTGTGCTCAGTGTTGTGCGATCACCACCCGGAAGCTTCTGCCTGCCCGTTCACAGTGTGCTTAATGAATTCCTCCCCTTCCTCTCAATGTCTGTGCCACTGGGTGTAAACGACCCTCGGCGGCCTGTCAAGTTTAAACTGGTTAATCTCCATCTAATGCAAATGCGAGGTGACAATGATTAGCGCCTGAATGTCTTCCTCTACCTCCTCCTTCTTAACCCTCAGTTGCAACCCCTCATAACTGCGAGTCAGGAAACAGCAGGGTTGAGAACAACTCTTCAGGTTCCAGCCGAAAAGGTGAGAGCTCAACTAAGTGAAATTCAATTCTGATGCCATTTAAAATATTTCACTACTAAGTACAGCAACTAGTTTTCGATCATTTGATGCATTAGTTTGTTAGAGATTGTTTAGTTGACCCACAAGTCTCACGTTAATCATTTATGCAGAGCAAGTCGACCTGTGGACTCTACCTGCGACCCCGGGCCTCCCTCACCTGCTGCCACTACGTGAGTGGTTTCTCACACAGGTGTGCTGGAGTCAGAGCAGAGTTCCACCAGCTGGAACTGCTTCCATTATCAAGACGTCGTCTTATACTCTGCTCAGCCACTTCCACGCTGCCAGATTGTAGCTCTCACCAGTTAGTCTACGTTTCCATAGAAACGTAGACTAACTTCAAGTTCCCTGTGCCATTTAACACCTTTTAAATCCCTTTCCTTTGTCTCTGTGTCTGCTCTTGGGTCCTTCAGCTTTGCAACACACATCTTTTAAATATGACATAGTATATAGATCTTAAATCTCTTGAGTATTATTTGCATGTCAAATCAGCAGCAATTAGTGATTGTCACTTTACAGATAATCGTTTTTGTGAAACATTACAAAACAATACCATTATCTTGCCAGCCAGAATGCGGCGTCTCTGCTATGTCCAGTGTGTGAGGAGACTGTGGAGTTCAGAATCATCATCACAGCTTCTTAAAGCGACAAATGCGCACAGATCGGTGCGCCAACTGCAACAGAAAAAGGTACTGTTGAGGAGCTTATAATGGTAAAATCTTTTGGGGATATGTGGGATACAAACTTTGACTGGGGTAAGAAAACAGCTTGAATCTGTCTCAGCCTCCTACATGTGTACACAAAGTAAAATAAACATAACCTCATATTCTAAATGTGAATCTAATTTTAATTTGATCATTTTAAAGTTAAAATGTGACCTACCAGTGGCCTTAAAAAAATAAAAAAAAGTCCACCATTAGTCAGGTTCAGGTTACTTTATTTGTTTTGCAGTATAGAAAAATCAAGACAATCTAAAGACAATTAGACACATTTCTACAGACAGAACAAACAGTAGACCAAGACAAGACATGAAAAAGTGCTCAAGGATAGCGCCACTGTTCAAAGTGCAATGTTGGTATCTTTAGTTGACCATCTAGTCACCGGGTTCAGAGGATTTCTGCTCGTCACTTGAACATGACGAAACCGGGACAGCAAAGAAAAAGGATTAAACCGATTCAATAATGGTAGAATAAGGTCATCATGATTTTGTCAATGTGTAATTTGGACAGTTTCCTCAAACAAATCAAATGTTGGTGCCTTTTTTTGTACACAGCTTCACAATTTATTTCAGGATGGTGTTGCTAACCCTCCTGACGCAGATATTGTGAACTGAAACACTGAAAACTACTAACAATATTTATTAGTATTATTTTTTACTTTTATCTAAAAGTAGTAGTTGGAGAAGGAGGAGGGGCCAAAATTGTACTTTTTTTTTTTTTACTCTTATTTTGAAATCCCAACCACAGTTCCTAAGTAGTTCTTCCTGGTTCAAGACTCGATTGAACCCAGAACAAGGAACACTAGTGAGTGCTATCTGGTCCATTCACGATTTTTCTTCTTACTGAATTTCTAACACTTCTTATGTGACATTTTAGATGTTATTAGTTATTGATTATAGTTTATTATCTGTGTCATTAATGAGAAGTGATCTGAGTAACCTGAGGCATCCATCTTGGATACTGGTGTGACAACAGGTCCTGATTTTTCCAGTGATTATTAATAATGCAATATTACACACACACACAATACATGAATGCACACACAGATTTAAATATCTAACAATATAGAAGTCAGCTTCTGTAATGATTCGAGATTTCTTTTTTTAAAGATCAGCTGGTGGACGTCCAGAGCCAAATTAACCCACTAGGGGGCAGAAATTAGGTGTTGGGCCCCTGTTGACACCTGTCTATCAACTCTATTTGCATCATATGTGTACATTCATTTAGTATAATGCAACATTCAAGCACAATATATATTCAACTGATAGTTAATTAGCCAGAGCAGACGTTGTCCTGTTAGTAATCCTGCCTTGTAGAACTTTACATTGTTATTGTCATTAAAAGAAATGTTGATATATTATAGTCCATCCCTGCCACACTACAGGATATGAGTTTGTCCTGCTGTGTTTGAACTTCTGCGTTGCGTCCCTGCAGGCGATGGAGGACAACAAGCCGTGGGCTCTGATCTCAGAGGTGGGCGGACAAGGCCTCCTCGAAGAAGTCACCGACATAATGAAACAACACTTCCGAGTCATGTGCCACGAAGACTTCCTTCAAAACCCCCGGCTGCACGGCCCGAAGATCCAGGCCGTGTTCGTGTGGAACGCCTGCCCTGCAGCCGAGCCGTCGCTGCTCACTTCGCTTCCCTCGTTGAAGGTGGTCGCCAACGGAGGAGTGGGCATCGACCACCTGGACGTGCCGTACATCACCAGTCTCGGGGTGAAGGTGACCAACACGCCCGGTGTGGTGAGCGACGCCACTGCAGATATCGCGATGGGTCTGCTTCTGGCGTCCGCACGGAAGATCGTTGAGGGTCAGTCAAGTCACTTTTTATTTGTATAGACCAAAATCATAAATCATGAAATTGGCCTCAAAGGGCTTTAGAGTCTGTGTGACCGCCGGTGTCCTAAGACTGTCGAGGTCAAAGGTTAACTGAATAGGTCTTTATTCTTCACTTTCAGTGCATTAACCAATGGTCATATTTCATGTCACTAATAATTTGTCTTCTGCTTTTCTATTTACACTCTTTTTATTTCAAGAAGAATACAAGATGCAAGACAATTCACACATTAATTATTAAATGCTGAAAACACCCTTCACATCCAGTACACACTTGAGAAAAATTAATAATGTAGCAGCAGCAGTACAGGCTTTGATTAAAACATGGTGTATTTGTATTTAAGCTAATGGGTGCTTACATTTCCCCTCAGGATCAATAAAGTATCTATCTATCCTGTCTAATCTACCTTGTTAATTGGAGGTTCTCTGGGTCCTGTTTTTCCACAGGTCATCGAATAGCTGTGGATCCAAAGACCACCCACATACCACAAAGCCTGATGGGAGTTGAAGTCACAGGCTCGACTCTGGGGATTATTGGAATGGGACACATCGGCTGCAAAATCGCTCAGAGAGGAAAAGGATTCGACATGAAAATCCTGTATCACAACAGGAGCAGGAGGTAAACAGTTAGTGACACAATCGCTCACTTGGTTCATTTAGAAATTTCAAACAAAGAGAAACCTGTGATCACGAAACGTCAGCTGCGCAAAAGGAAAAGTAAAAAAAAAAAAACAAAGTGCAGAACCGTTTAAGGGAACTCCAGCTCCACACTGGTAGTACAGTAGCTCAATACACTCAACAGTAACGCCACAACTAAAACGTTGCAGTAGTGCAAACAATCTTATATAAATGTATCCAGAATAGAAGTGAGAGCTGCTGCAACAGGAAATAAATACTTAAGGACATTATTAAAGATGAACCGAGATAAAGATCTATCTAAATATTTATATTTCTGAAACTATACCTGTTAAGAGGGAGAAAATAGTGATATCAGTGCTGCCACCACAAAAAATAAAATTTTTAAAGCAATGAATCAACGAGACCGTGTTAATGTTCAGCTGCGTCTTTCCTCTGTGCTGCTCAGGAGCGTTGACGATGAGCGGGCAGTCGGGGCGAGTTACTGTGAGAACATGGACGACCTGCTGAGAGAGTCGGACTTTGTCACGCTGGCGGTCAACCTGAGCCCTGAAACCACAGGCCTGATCAGCCACAGAGAGCTGTCCCTCATGAAGCCCACAGCAACACTGGTCAACATCAGCAGAGGTGAGGACGGCGAGCCTCCTGGACTTTTACAGACCTTGGTTAAAGAATTGCAGAAGTTACCGTTACGTTGTTCTGAAACACTTTATTTCTCCTCACGTCTCAGGTCAGGTTGTGGACCAGGATGCTTTAGTCGAAGCTCTGAAGTCTGGAACGATTCGTGCGGCGGCGTTAGACGTGACTTACCCTGAACCTTTACCGAGGTTTGAAAACACCCACACCGTACATGTTGAAAGAAGAAAGACCACATTCTTCTTCTTTGAATTGAAAAGTTGTACTAATAAGCAAGCAGGTTTTGTGTCACTTATTACGGAGTCAATTCACAGACTTTATGACTCTTCTCGGCTTGTGCTTCTGCTACACTACTTGTCAGCAAAAGAAATAATAGTAATGAAGACGAAATAATAGTGAAAGGAAAAAGAATTTGACATTTTACCAACGCTCAACCAACTTCTCGTCTTCTTTTTCTTGAGCAGGGATCATCCTCTCCTCGGCCTTCCTAATGTGCTGATCACCCCCCACGTCGGCACCAACACTTACGCTACAACAAGGAGGATGGTACAGAGGATGGTCGAAAATGCTGTGGCTGCAGTGAAAGGCCAGTCTATTCCCAATGAAGTCAAACCTCAATGACTTCTCTTCATCTGTCTGTAGTGACGGCAAGATTAAATAGTTTTACTTTTCATGAATGAGTTTTTGCTTGTTCGGTTGTACGTGTGTTCTGCCTCATGATCTGCCAAAATCACTGTAAATAAACATTAGCAAATGTTGGATATGAAATGACATGATTTTAATGTTTAAGTGTAGACTTACAACTTTGTTTAAGTTGAATTTCAATGTTTATGTACATGCTGTACCACCTAGAATACATTTAAAAAAAGATAATAAAGCTACCTCAAATTCTGCATCTTGTACACTTTACCTTTTTTCCTTTCGTGACCCTTTGAATCTTTTGTTTAAAATGTACATAGGCAGTAAACATTGTTATCATTACGGAATGTGTATTTGCAAAATGTTTCTTTTATTTTGCAGTAACTATGTGACCGACTTTCATCTCAAACAATTTATGTTAGCAAATCCATTATTTTATCTTATCTTTTTGGCTTTATTTTTATTTTATCAGTCTTTTATGGCTAAATATGAACGAAACGTTGCCGTAAAATAATTTAATTTAGTATTTATTGTTGTAGTAGTAGTGTAAGTGTTATTATTGTGGCTAAGATCCCATTGTTTTAAGGAGTTGCAGATCTCTAATACGCAGATAATCTTTGCGGAGCTACAGTTAAACTGCAATGTGCCTGATTACAATAGAAACTCCTAAAACGCGTTTTCAAATATATACACAAAATATAAACATATAGAGATTATGACAGTCGGTTAATACCTCTACTAAATATTTTATCCAAAATAAAGCTTCAGAGATACTTTTAATTCAGGCATTTACAGCAGCTACTAAAGCCGCTCAATCATCAACAATCGACGCCGAGTGGGAGCCCAGAAGGTCCACAACACCAGGCATGAAAATAGAAGTAAAAACTAGAGGGACAATATAATTGTGGATCATATTTATAACATAATTACATTTAAAATCTCTTACTCAGCACCTGTTGGGCTCTGCGTGTCGCGCTAGCTAAACAGCACCATGTTTATCTCTTCACAAGACTCACCGCCCTCCTTCAAAGATTTCACCCTCGTCATGGTGAGTGACATATCTGGGGTTTGTGGATTCACTTAGACAAGAGGGAAATACACTGCAACTGTTATTTAATTTCATGGCTGCCTTGTATAATGTGTGTTAATATCAACGAGTCAGTGCTTCTGCCTAACAGTTTCATTTTAGATTAGCGGACAAATTATCCTGCGAAGTGTTGGACCAGTAGTTTGTCAAATTTAGTTTCCTGGATGGAGGAGGAGGGACATATTTAGACAGTTACGTTAAAGGAAACATAAAACGTAACTCCCACACGATTATTATACAAATGCAGAGTCCTCGAGTACCGAAAGGTGGTACAGTTTTTGTTATTTAATGGGAAAAGACAAGAGAAACAAGTGAAAGTAATGTTCATTTTATTTTCGGCGTATAGCCACAGGTTTTGTGGAGGAAGTATCTGTTAAAATACTCACTTACAAAATAAAAGTTCTGCATTGTAAAAGTAAAACTACTCAATGTGGAAATGACACCTGTGACTGTTACTGTTAATATTATAATCGATTAATTGTTTGGTTCTCACTTTGTCTAACCAGACATAAGAAATATTTCAGTTTACTGTCATTTAAGAAAGCAGCAAATCATCACATATGAAAAGATGGAACCATGAGCTGCTTTCATGAAAAAAAAATGCTGATAAACAATGAATAAGTTATCAGAATAGCTGCCGATTGCTTTAAATTGTTTCTTCTCCCCCCCTTAGCCAGCAGTGGCTGTTGGTAATGTGGGCCAGCTGGCTGTGGACCTCATTGTGTCCACCCTCCACATGAGCAGAGTGGGCTACATACACACAGACTGTCTCATCCCCATGGCCGGGAACAACCCGTACTCCACGTGCAAAGAAGACGCCGAGGAGCTGCACGCCCCTGCAGAAGGTACCACCTGATTCCTGCTGACATGGATTTCACCACCTGTTTGAGTCTTGATTATTTGGCTGCTGTATGCAGTTAAATTGTGCTAATATAGCTATTTTGAATTGTATTTTTTCAGTGAAAGTATGGTTTGCTATCCTGCATGTGTAGCAAAAAACACTGAGCTGCACCAAAAGTTATATTTGTTAGGATGTTTCATCTACGTCTCCTGTCAGGTGTTTTGAGTCCTTTGTGTTTCCCAGGTGGGGCTCTACATTTTCTCCGAGTAATTTGTTGTTATGGGCTGAAATGAAGACTTTATGGTGTCTCTTTCTCGCATAGTCTCACTGGGTGTTGGCACACCGTGAATACTTTACCAGACAGGGCCTCTTTTTGTAGCCACTGTGAGTTGGAAAAAAAAAAACCCGACAACAATCTGATCCTCCTTTTAATCTGTTCATCTTTTCTCGTCAACAGTTTACACAGCAGCAGAGCTGAAGTTGGCAGTTCTTCAAATCAGGGCGCCAATTTTGCAGGTAACACTAATATGTTGCATCAGCCAAAGTACATTCTCTATTCCCTTTTTTTATCTATTACAGTGTTACAAGTGTTTTGACATGAAAGAATATGATAAAGAATACTGCTTTACTAGTTTTGTTAATCTACAACCACCCAAAGGAGTGTTTTTTTGAGTTTGAGGTTTACCTTTTTAATTGTATAATCCAGTCTTTTAGCTGAGTAATGCTTTTAAGAGAGCATGAACTACATATTTGTCTTCCCGTGGACCTAGAATGGAATTGGCATTATTTCATTAGGAGCTCTAACTTTCTTTTTAATCGCAGACAAAATCCAAAAAGTTCCGTGAGCTGCTCGTGTCTTGGATCAAAGCCAGCGGGTTCTCCAGGACTGTAGTTCTTTCCAGCAGCTACGCCTACCAGAGGGACGACCAACAGCTGCAAGGGTACGTAGCTTCACATCCTCGTCACTGCATTTCTTTGGCTCTTCTGCTCACAACTATCCCCGCTAAAAATCTGTGTCCGTGTCAGGACTCCTTTGAGGTACCTGGTCACTCCGTCCCTGCTGAAGGTGAGCGCAGACGCTTTGAAGGAGCTGGGCTGGAGGGAGATGGAGCGAGTGGCGGCCTTCCCGGGACTGACGGACGCCAACACAGAGCCACGCCTCTGCATCCCCGGAGGAGGCATAACCAAAGGACTCTACACAGACAGGTAGAGAGAGAGAGAGCCTGCTGGCAACTTCACAGACCTCAAGTCTTGATTGAACTGAAGGAACACAGGAAAAAATGGTATATTGTAAGTCAAAAGGTGAGGCTATTTTTAGAAGTTCAAATCAATAATTTTTTGTATACCTAAGTTAATGAGAAGCTGAGTTGTAACTGCCCTCTGTCTCATGATGAGTCATGGTTCGGCATAATTAACCAATTACAGCAACATTACTCTGCACGGTGAGTAGGTTATGTAACAGAATCCGGCATAATTCACTCATTAAATGCAGCCACAGTAGTGCACCCACTGTGTGTGTGTGTGTGTTTATAATACAAAACCTTTATCATGTTTCTAAAAAAGTTTACAAAATGATTCCTTGGTGAATGCATTGATGTTCTGTACAATTCTAACTTACTGCACTAAAACGAAATCATGCTAATTTAGATTCATGTCACGTTACATGAGACTGTTTATCTGCTACTAGACATCTACTTTAATGAGGCTGGAAAACCTGCAGAATAACCTGCTCTCTTTTAGTATGATGAAACACACTTTTCCTACTACAATATATTTTTTTTTATTTCAGCACACTGAAACAACTTAGTACAGGGGCTTTTCTTTATATGTATACATATCTATGTCTGACCACGTGTGCTGGATGTTGTGTTCAGCTGTGCAGAGGATCTCCCGCTGGCTGTGCTGCTGCTCTTCTGTTCAGAGGGCGACAACATCCCAGATGCCTTGACGCTCGTCGGCCACCTGAACGCCTGGCTCCACCTGCTGGACAATCCTGTAAGTGTAACCTCTGTCAGGCTACAGAGATATTTTGACTTCTTAATACTTTTCAGTGCTGTAAGAAAATAAAACTGGCAGAGGCTTGTAAGTTTTTCGTCATAGTGAACAACATGCTTGGTTTGATTCAGTACAAATCACTGTATACTACAATACAATGTGTGATTTAAAATGATACATTTCCAATCATGGTTTTGTCTGTTTCTCATTTCAGAGCAAAGAGCCCAACAAATGGAAGATCCCACCTTCCTGGAGCCTTCTGTTTGGCAGCGGCATCCCTCCAGCACTGTTCTGATTCACACGTTTTTGTTATTTTTAGCTCCTAATGAGCTTCTGGGGAATTCAGCAAAGTCAAGACTCTGAAATCTCACAAACGTGTTCTTTGGCAACCGTGCTGTTTGTGTTTTTCAGACCATTGTGAACTCTTTACTGGGGTCAGATCTGTTTAGTTAAGAGGATGGCTTTTAGTGTCTTAAGCTGATAATACTGAAGGACACGTTCTGCTTGTAAACAAAGTATTCAGTGTTGAATTTAAATGGATTAATCTGGAAATATAACATGATTGTAATCTGAAGAACCCTCCCACTGTTGGACATTTATTGCAGTTTTCATTGTTTTGATAGTAATCTTTTAGATGTACAAACATTACGTCATGTACAGGAATTGACCCAAACATGCACTTCTGGAATACTACTTCCTAGTATTGCAGCATTTAAATTTTTTCCAATAAAAGATTGTTACAAGAATCCAGTGTGGATTTATCTCAAATGATTAAGACTTTGATTGTGTTACTCTCACTGGACCATGCCTCCGCCTGCTTAACTGAAAGTGGTTGGCCAGGCGCCACACTGTATTCCTGGTAGGCCGCCCTTGCTGTAATCTGACTCCTTTCTACGACAGTTTACATAGTGGTAACAACAAGACAGCACTCTGATGCATACTTTGACCTTGTAAAGCTGTTTTGCCAAGTTTGTAGTTTCCCTTTCTGTCTGTGTCCTTGTTTTAGGGGTGTTTCTGGAGAAATGAAAGTCCTGACAGCATTTTCTAAAAGCGAAAGCTTAAGAAAAAGCATAAAATAAGCATTTGGCTCTGAAAAAGACACTATTGATTTGAAAAACACTGCTGGCCGTAACATTTTTAAATTCAGAATATTTGTAAAATTAATAAAGCCATTAATGACTAATTGCTGGATGATTTAAGTAATTTTAACCTCGCATTTAGAAATATCTAAAGGTGCTTCAGAATTCATGCCGTTTGAGTTGCAAGGCAACATCATACTCTGGGATCTACTATAAGAAGCAGATCGTTAGCTTAAACTATAGCCTAAGGCTGGAAACGTGAAAACGAAATGCCTAAAATAACAATCTATAGAACGTACTCATTAACGTTATATATAGTTTATTTAATACATAAAACCACAATTTACCATTATATTGTGGATTTGTACGGATTGAACATACATGATATAATGTGTTTAGTTACGGAGCTTTAAAGGTGCTGGCAGACGGATTTTGTTGTTACCTGATCTGAACCGGACACCGGAGCCTATTTTTTCCCATTTTGTATTTCTAAAGTTACGTTCCATAAAAAAAGTCAGAATGCAAAAAAAAAGTCAGAAGTATGGCGCAAAGTGATACTTTGCGCCATACTTCTGACTTTTTTTTTGTTTCAGCCTGAAACCACAGGCTGACCAAAAATGTCTGACTTAATGAAATGGCTTCCTCTGGGACTCCTCGAACATGCAAAAACTCCCTTATTTAACACATTGCAGGCAAACCAATCTGTGTAGGAATCAGTGGCATCACCATATATAAAGACATGTTTTAATTGCTGTTGTAAATATCACACATCATTCCATCTGCTTTCATTTGTGCACTATGGCTACACTATACCAGTGCAGTATACAGTGTGGTTCTGTGTTTATCAGGGTGGAAGTTGACTGTGTTTTGTTAGATACTGGACATGAATACGGTTTCACAATAGGCCCAGGTGCAGGTCTCCTTAACAAACTGTGCATGGAGAGTGACAGCAGGATACACAAAGCAGTGAAGATGTAGCACAAAAAAGTATTATTTTGAACATCTGTAACTGAGGTGTTCCATGTAAAAGAAAAGCTAAATACCATTTCCACTATCTTAACAATGAACCAGTCTTCTCTGGTAAATATAAACTCCAACTTTTCAATTTTCCTTTTGTGGTAGTTTCTTACATATCAAGATTTGTTTTGGTCCCTGCTATATGTTCATTGATAACTTGGTAAGCTACACACTTTTGCTTTTACTCCAACAAATTCAGAATCTGAATCTGAATCAGAACCAAATTTATTGCCAAGTAGGTTTACACATACAAGGAATTTGTTTTGTTGCATGGGTGCCAACAAGAGCATATATATATACAGATACAAATATTAAATAAAACCACTAAATAGAGAATTTACAATAATAAGAAAAAGAAGAGCTGTGCAAAGAGTGCAATATAAATACAATCTGAACTGAGGATGTGCAAAGTTCAGATTGTAGCAGACGTTAATATAACGTGTAGTGAGCATTGGGTGTGTGTGTGTGTGTGGGGGGGGGGGGGTTATGGATGTACCAGAGTCAGAGTCACAGGGGGGTCATTGTTCTTGAGCATTTGAGAATTTAACCTGTATCCAGTAAATCAGAGAACTTCAATGAAAATTGGGGCAATCTCTCCCTCCCCTTAGCACATCCACATTCCTCTGGATGTGATTTATGTGAAAATGGGTTTAAATGCTCCCACTTTCCCCTTCTTCCAATATGCACTGTGTGAAAAAACAGCATAACTAATTTTCACAATATATATTATCATCTATAAAAGATGTGAAAGGGGACAAATTGCTTTGTTTCTCCATAATAATCTTAGCAATCAAGCCGGGGCATCATTGAAAGGACAGCACATCGCGTTCAGAAAGGATGGGACTCAGCATGATGATTAAAGCCTCATAATGGAACGTGTGCATCACTGATTGGTTGTTTAATTCAACATAAAAGTGCTCTGATATGTTTCTTTTTTTTCCCCTCACAAGTTCAAGCTGACAAAAATGAAGTCACTTGTTACATCTGGCTTTACGCATGCAAGTCATGTAGGGGCTGTTTCTGTTTGGCCCCTGGTTAACAATGAACAGCGTGTGCTATATGTAGGTCTTATATTTACTGTGTGAAAACAACACAGAGAGCCTGAGAAAGAACTTTATTGAAGCAAATACATTTTAAAAATATGTCTTTAAATAATAAATGTGACCAGATAGAAGACAAAAGCTAAGGTGTTACAGAGAAATAAAGCACAAACAGAAAAGACTACTAAAAAGCTGCGTTTCTGCATCAACATTCTAACTCAAAATGATACACATAAATAACTTCTAAATTCATCCTTGTGTATTAAGATGAAGCAAAAAAGAGTGAAGTTAAACTCATAAGTCAATGCAATTTCCACAAATGTTTAACAAAAAATACACTCACTCATATTAAGATACTTTTTTTGTTTTCTGTAAAAACTATACACCAGTAAGATGACAAAATGACAAAGAAATGCAGTCTAAACTTGTCCAAATAAAGTGATGCTCAAAAGGTCCTGGCAGGTCTCTGCATTAAAAACAAAGGAAGGTGGGTGATGGTTGCAGTGGGTGCTCATTCCTGGTGGTATGCTTGCATCAGGATTTATGAAGTGGAATACACAATAAAACATGAAGGCCTGATGACCTGATTTCATTTGAACATTTTTGCTTCTGGCAGAATTTCCTGAACAAACCTCCACAGCAGAACACACCATCACAAAGTCTGTCAATCGATTTAGTATTTTAATAGTGACGAATTATGAAACTGATCATAAAGGAATGGAAAATGCAGTGCAGTTAAAGTGATGACAACAAAGGCATTAAGGGTGACCGATTCAGTCGGGGTATTCAGGGCTGCAGCAGGGCCTTCAGCATCTGTTTGGGCTCCAGTGAGGCGTTGAGAGACTGCAGGTGGTCCATATATCCTGTCCTTCTCTTCCTGCTTGCTCTGGCAGCCCCCGGTTCAAAGGACATAAGCTCCCTGTAATACTCAATGATAAAAACCGTGACCTGAAACAAGGTGTCTTGTTTTTGTTGGCTGGCGGTGGCACATGGATAATTCAGAGCTGGAAACATTGACATCATCAGTGTAAACACATTTAACAGCAGGACAAGTAATGTTTTGTGTAAGTGTGTGTTTATGCGCATGTGTCTGTATAAGCGAAACCAGAGTCCTCAAAAACACCCCACAGAAGTACAGCACAATCCTGGTTCCTCCTCTCATCAGAGGAATCAGTCCACTTTGTGTCGATAGATGTCTTTTATGGCTCTAAGCTCCTCAATCAGAGTCTTGTTTTGATTCTCCAGCACAGCCACGCGATTTTCCAGGCATTTGACATATTCCTTCTTCTTTCGCCGACACTCCCGAGCAGCTTCCCTGGAAGCAACAACAACAGATACCAGTAGAAGAAGCATCATAACATCTTGGCCTTTCTCCCAGATACAACAGAGAACTTATTCTAGCCACGAATCAGTTTAACGCCAAGGAAAACAGAAGGCTCACGTTACAAAAACTACAAAAGGTTGATGACGATGATTATGCACATGTTGAAATAAGATCAGTGGTTAACACAAGCTCAAGAGATTTTCACATTTTGTTCTATGACATAAAATATGTCAGTAAATACCCCATTTGTGAGTTTAGAAGCTTTTATGTCTTAAGCTTTTTAAAAGCAGAAGGTAATCGATTCTGCTCACCAGCAAACCAGACGTATCCACACACAACTGACCTCTTACATACCCAAGGTCTAACAGTCGTCATGTCAGCCATCTCACTCTTTCATCCCGAACATACAGGACGTTACAGAGCACATAATGTAGGGTCGGACAACCATAGAATTAGCAGTTAAACACACGGATGATGACAGACTTGTGGATCGTATTATTACATGCTGTTACTGCCATCCATTGTCACTTGGTATTTTCTAGGTGTTTGTGTATTACACAACAGAACTCATCTAACTCTCAGCAAGAAAGCAAGGAAGCCTTTCCCCAACATGTTGAACTATTGCTTTAAAATATGTAAGACCTTTGGCATCCTATACTGCAATTTTACATTAACTATGAGCCACTATTTACATTTTTACCAATATATCTAATGTAGCTAATAACAACTTATATCTGCTGATAGTATGATTATATATTATCGTCCGGGGTCTAATGTCCAAGCTGATGAGTGTGACTGCTGCTTTCTACCTGTTTTTCATCAAGCGGAGCTCCCTCTTTTGTAAGGCGTCCACCACAGGTTTGTGGGAGCTATGAGCACAGGCCCCTGTCACCCCCTGTGGGAGGCTGGAGCTGGGGTTACGCAGCTGGCAGGCAGTCAGGTCACCTGCGGTGCCTGGGGAGACACAATACAACAGTCAAAGGGACTCGGTTGATACTGATATTTGTAAATCCATTACGAAGCTTGCATGTGAAGTTCAGTTTCCAACTAGGTATTTACTAAAGTGGGTTGCATTTAGGCTGTATATAAAGATGGATGACATAACAGCTCCCCAAGAGATCTCTGTTGTACCCTCTATCGTACGGGACATAGACCAAACTGAAAAATCAAAGTACATCAAATAACATTTTCCTAAAGATGGTCTCTGTCACTTTAGCTGATGTTTGTAGATATTTGATGCTATAACAACTTGTGGTGTGCTCGCGATTGGTTCAGGAGGGTGTATGGGCGGGACCTTGATGGTTCCAAATGACGTCACCAGCACAAGATGGCAGCGTGCATATCCCGGATGTTTTGGCTTAATTTTTGTACAGTGGGAGAAAGTGGAGACACGTCATCCATCTCTATACAGTGTACAATCTATGGGTTGTACCGATAAAACTTAAGGTCAGTTCAGAGAAGTTGAAAAGTGATAGTGAGTTATTTGCTACAATTGCATTTTTAGTATTGATAAAAAAACAAGAGTTTTAAGAAGTTGGAGCTGTGCATGGGTGCCTCAACAGAATACCCTGGGGCTTATGCAAATTTATGCCGTGAACTTGAGACAGGAAATCTCCCTTCTTTCGTCAATTTTTACTCGTCAAAATCTACTCCCGGAGCAGTTCTGTTGTTTAGAGGAGTTGGTGTCACCTCTAATCAGCAGAGAAAACACTAACTATCGAGACAGCATTTCAACAGGGGAACGGCTGATGATAACCCTGTGCTCCTTGGCGACAGGCCAGCTACAGCCCGTAGATTAAAGAAGTTACATGCCTGTTTTACAAGAGAAAAGAGGGCAGATTCAACTAAATGAAAAGCATCCTCACAACTCTACCATGACACATGTAGGATACTCCATTTTTCTTACTCTTCCTTTTCCATTAGTCATTTAATACATTATTTTGTTACTGTATTAATAATCTGTGTAATAAAGAAAGTAGGCTATAGTCTGCCATTTTGAGCAGCTGACTTTGCTACGAGCTGATTGGCTGTTGAAACAAGTGACGAGCATTATGTTCTAAAACCAGTCAATGGCGATTTGAAAAGCTGAGCCGGGTCAGTTCACACCACTGCTGCTTTTCCCTGCGACGTTCTAAAATGGTTTTGTCTCATCGTGAATCTTTGGTATGATCTGGGCTTCAGCTTGAAAAGACCTAAGTAATGTGTAAACCAGCTGGTAGAAAAACAACTGTACAACTAGAGCATCACAAGTAACATGTAAACAACAGTTTTAGGAGGCCACGTTATATTGTTAGGGTCTGTTAACTGTGGTTTAGGTTTCCTGTTTTGTTTTGAAATCCTGGTGTGTGTTGATGTCTTCGGTTGATTTCCTGCCCATGTCTTGCTTCCCTGCTTTTTTGATGATGATCACCTGTGTCTCGTTTCGCACCTGTTTCTGTTCTCCTGGTCTGTCTATTCAGGTTTTCTTCCTTTGTTCAGTGTCGGATCATTGCTGGCTTTTGCATGTGCGTGTGCATGTGCGTGTGCGTGTACATGTGCGTGTGCATGTGCGTGTGCGCCTGCTGGTATGTGTTTGGGCATGTGTTTTTCCAGTGTGTGTTATGTCATGTTATGGTTCATGGATTTGAGTACCGTTCCTGCCTCAGTTTAAGAGTTGTGGAATAAACACCTTTTCATTGAACTCCGCACAAGTCTGCATTTGGGTCCTATTCATGCTGCCTGATGGATAACCTTAACATATATATTAAAGCAAATCCTTTTTAATGTAGGCATTGCTTTGTTTTGTTAATGCATGGAGAAATATGATTTATTAGTATTTAGTGTATAGATTATGCAAACCTAACACAGGCTATTTGGTAATTTAAACTAAAGTTATTAGTGTAACATTTGTAACTTCAAGTATATCTTTTTTTTGTAAAATGTTATTAATTATCTTCCCAGTTTACATCATTATTAAACTGAATTTTGACAAAACGTCTAGTCGGATATGTCGACCATATCTTATTACGCGTCATATTATCTTAGCGGGGTCATATATTAGCAAGCTACCACAAAGTTGGCTATGCAACAGTTACACCAGGAGCATACTGGGTGTAAATATTAGTAACAACTAATCTCTACATAAGAACTAGTTTGTGTTATGCAAGCTTTAATTAAATTAATAATAATTAGTAATAGGCTGCATCACTTAATAAACACTTATGTTGTAACTAGTTTAGGTTTTAATTTAGAGATCTGGTGCAACAACTCCATGTCAGCATGTCTTTATTGTTTTCAATTTAGTGACAGATAAAACTTTCACACACAGAGTAAATAGTCCAGTAACTTAACCTTTTCACACCTTTTGTTCTTATAAACCAGAATCTCTTATTCTCAGAGGTACCAAACATAATGTAAATTCACTGTAGTTTAAACAGATTTCAGATTTGAAAGATTTCAGAGGTTTTATTTATAATATGCTCATACAATATGTGCTGTGAAATGCAGGATCACACATGAGGCTAAATGTATAATAATTAAAGAGTATAATTGACTGCATTTGACATTTCATTCTCCCGTCTTTTATCTTATCAAATGGCTGTGTGACACTGAAAGAAATGCAGAGCGAGAGATTGTGCCATATCTACTTTCCCTTTTGTTCATTGTTCAGTGACCCCCGTGTCATGTAACACGCTGATGATTAATTCTGTGATATGTTGGAATCGCAAAGGGAACTGCATATAATCACAGCTTGGCCAGGGACTGACGTCAATGCACGTCTTGTTCGTTGGTTTATATTTACGTGATGCTGCTGAGGGGGCCTGTTCCAGGAAAAGCAGCGACGTCAGCCCCTGCTGCTATGTGCTCTGAGTGGGCAGAGCAGTGAAGCGCTTCACAGCGAGAGAGGGAGAGAGACAGTGTGATGGAGGACGAGCAAACCGTGTGAAAGTGTTGCACGTCGGAGTTAGCTTGTTGCTACTGACCGTGGAAAGTTTGTTACGGTCCTTTGTTACTTTTTTAGACGAACCAACTGTTATTTGAGGGAGTTCTTTAGCTTTAACTGACTAAAATAACTGACAAACATAAACAAATATGTACAGAAATCTGGATTTTTTTTATTCTAATACTGACTGAATTTCCCCACACTGACTGTTGGCATTAATACTAATACTACTAATAATACTAATAACTAATAATATAGTTAATACTAACTATATTTTGACACATCCTAAATGAGGATTTCAGTGAAAATATATAAATATTATATCTGGCGGTTAAAGAGATGAAAGCAAACATACCTGTTTCTGTCTCATCCCCAGTCACAGCCATACTGTATCTATTCCCAGGTTTTCCAAGAGCAACTAGCCCCCTTCAGTGTCTTCTCTCAGACTGAGATGTTACCACAGCCAACAGCGAGGCTGTGTGTGCAATTTACAATTAGAGGCATTGACATCACTGTGACATCACCGGCCTCCTGATGTCAACAGTATGGTTTGTGCTCTCCCCAGACACAGCGCTATGAGTCAGGGGCTCTGCTGTTTGTCTTTGGAAAGGAATTTGCTTCAGCCAGACTGGCGCACAACACTGAAGAATACGACTTCTTGAAGATAGACAGTCGGTATAGGCAGAGATGATTTTTCACTCAACCCCTTTTTTTAATGCTATGTCTTGAAAAAGTCTTTGCAAATATGGATTTAATACCACAGTAAAACAGACATACTGTGGCCATTATTTCTCTCCCTACTGCATTTTTACTGTATGTTGAAGGAAGGCTCATTGGGTGTGAATACCTTTATCCAAATAAGACCTACAATATAAAGCCAGGTCACTCACAGTAACCAAGTTATTGTGTTTATACAGCAAAACATTAGCTGGTCCATTTCATGCTCAAAGCTAAAGGAGCTGGCTCCCTCTGCAGGTATTACAGTGGTAAATAGAGGACTTAAGTTCTGTTAAAGTACAAGCAGCAAAACCACACTCTAATACTTAAAAGTGAATGTTATACTATTACATTCTACTCTATATTATGATTACTGATGCATCCTCAGCTGGGTTCTGCTGTTGTAATTGGTTGAGGTGGAGCTCATTGCTTTATATACTGTTAGGTATATAAATGTAGGTATATGCATCATACTGGTGTTGTATAGGCTCATTGTATGTTCTGCAATATATGTGCAATATCTCCCTCTGAATTGTAGTGGGGTAGAAGTACATATTAAGTGGACACACTCAACTCAACTAAAGTACAGATACCTCATATTTGTACTTAAGTACACTACTTGAGTTCATGTACTTACTCATATTCAAGCACTGCAGTGGGATCAGATAAAATCCTACTGAATAAAGAGCTATTTGTCTCTGTTTAGTCTAAAAGTCAGCATATAGGTTTTGATTAAGTGAACCTGTTGGTTTAGTAGACTTAAGCACACTTAAAATATTTAAATGATTTGGTTAAACTTTTATTTCGTTTTTTTTTATACGTTGCGTTATCTTTTGTACGATACTGACTGATTTGGGTACGTTGTTGGCCGGCAACAAAAATCATGAATAAATTCAGGACAAACCTAGGTAGTAAAACGTCACTCTACCTTATGTGTCATATAGAATGAATACATTTGATTGGTTATGAAACATATTAGGAAATATATATTACCACCAGGTGTTCTCCTGGAAATTTGTTACAGGAGGTGGCCAGCTGCAAAGTGAACATCTGATGTGATCAATAAATCTTATGGATCTAGTATATAGTGTTAACAATGGCCTCACTCATCCGATACTTGATGTGTCCCTGTCTGTGTGATTTAGTTAGTTTTCCTGAAGGCTGATTGTGTTTCATAACAGTACAGTCATTTCCTCTGACATTTACAGAGGTGACCCTGTGCAACTGACACTGTTGTGGTGGTGGTCTTGATATCGGGTGTCGCCTTGCAATGTTGGCTTACCATTCTTCTGTGGGCCATCGAACGTCTTCACGTTGTACTCAGGAGTTCCTGGCGGAGGCTGTGCTGCTTGTGCGCTGCTCATGGCCAGAGACGGCAGGTTCTGTGTGCTGTTAGGCAGGAACCTGACGGAACCTCCTTGTGAAAATCCCAGTGGGTAGGTAAAAAGGTAAGTAAATAATAATACATCAGGGTTTTTACAAAGCCTAGTCATGCTTATAGCCACAATAACATTTCTTCACCCTCATTATGCATGTTAGAATTGGATTAATATGACGTCATTTATCAATTGTAAGATACACCTGTCGGAGCATTGCAGGGGTATCCTCGAACAAGAAGGGCACACCCTATGCAAATTAAAAGACAATGCCAACGAGGTGTCCATCAGGATTTAATAGAATAATCAGTAATCCATTCATTCCTGATTATGGACACCTCGAAGGCATTATCCCACTTATATGATGGTCACTTGCCAAAGAAAAAAAAAAAAAAAGCCATTCTTTTTAATTTCCATGAGTTTTTCAATGAAAATCTGAAGTTTTTCATAAGTGATAACTCTCTGGTAACACCTGAAACAATCATTACCATCACATGAGCTTCTTATGCAATGGAAACATTATTCACTACTCCAGTAAATAGGACGAACCGTATGTGCGACTTGGCTACAGGAGACATTTCTTGTCCGCTCATCTCATAGAACCCTTTGGCTTCAAGATTCAAAGTTGACAGTTGACAAGCAGTAAATATAATTTCACAGTATTTTTTTTACAACAAGGCTATCTAGCTCTCCAACCATGTCATTGTCCCCAAATGAATATCAAGATTTTCACCAACAAATGATTCAGAGGGACACTGTACTTCTTGCAGTTTGTGTTACAGTCGGCATCCTGTGGTGTTCAGCGGATGAAGGACTACACTCAGTGTTGTAAATAAGATATTCAGATAAATTGTAAATGGAAGCTTCTCTGTAGCTATGGTTATTCATCAGGCTGATATTTTACAATGTAGCCAGCGCATTCATTTAGAACAGTGGCAAAGGGCAAATATTCAAACCCTGAACCCTCTTGTTGTGAAGAAACAGTGCAATCCATTGAGTACCATGATGCAACTGTATTTGTTGAGACCTCTATAATAAAGTCTGTTTAAGTGTTACCTGGCAGTGGGGGCATACAACAGTGCTGCGTGCAATTCATCGTTTCCCCGTAGTATTGAAGAGTGCCTGATAGAGGCAGCTGTAGGGTTTGTGTGCTGGTCATGGCCATAGGTGCCAGGTTCTGTGTCCCCTCAGACAGGAACTTGACAGGACCTCCTTGAACGAACCCATCTGGGAGGGTAAGATCGTAAAATTCTCATTGGTTAGGCAATTTTATTACACATTCTATTATTATCTATCTACTCTTTTTATACACAATTTTCTTAATGTTCATTCATGTGTAAGATGCAACGTTCTCATATACACAAGCCTAAAGAGGAAGAAGTGGAAGATGATTTAATGTTGAGCAGCATAATGCTTCATGACCGAGGTCTTTAACTCTGAAATAACTATCTCACCATTGCAAACACTGCAAAAAATGTCAGTCATGAAGATAAGAATTAAGCGGTGTCTGTCAACCCCTTATACAGTGCTATGGCCATTATACTGTATCTCTGTTTGTATGTGTCAACTTTCTGATGCAGGTTGTCTGCTTTTGGCATAAGTTATTATTGGCCTTACGCTACTGTATGTTCATTTCCTCCTGCTTAGGTTAACTGAGCAGTACCAAATGGCATACAAAGAAATGACCTTTGGCTGTAACGTATTTAAACACCTAGCAAGCTAAAGACCTAATTCCCTCAGGAGTTGGTGAAGACCAAAACATGACTAAAAAGGAGAGTGAATACTGGACTGACTTTCATCATGTGGACAGAAACACAACTCCAGTTGAGTGATAATGTTGCTCTGGTTCTGCTGAATGTGAACATAAACAACTTTCGACATAACAACTACTTTATAAGCAAGGAGGGTGGTGGTGGCTATGTTTTAACATTAAGTAATACATTTCAGATGTAAAGTCACTTTCTATGGAGCTTTCATGTTAATTTTACTTCCTTTATTATAATCAACAGTAGTAGTGGTGGTACTGTTAACAACGATAAAAGGTGTTGCAGCTAGTAAAGATGCTGTCAGACATGCTTACAGTACTGTTTGTGGCTGGTTTGCTGGTAAACAGGAACAGGTTTATGAAGGCTGGGCACAGGGGCATGGGGCTGATATTCCTCGTCTGTCTTCCCTTGGTTCATTCTGACAGGGGTTGACTGGCTGCTGATCAGGGTGCTCCCTCTGATTTCTCCTTAGGAATTGGAGAGGTTTAGAGTTAGGGTCTTCATGTGTACCAAAACAGTGGAGATACAAGGCAAAATGAAAGTTGCTCCACATCTATCTGCTTTGTCATTCCTTAATCTTCCTCTCACCAGTATCTTAAAAAGGTTAATCCTCTTATTATTTTACTAGTCAAGAGTTTGATTGTATAAACAGTAAATTAAACCAATTACTTGGACATGATGACTCAACCGGTCCCTGGAGTTTGTGAAGCACTCTCTATTTCTCTGCCATTTCTTTACATTGAGTAAATGTGCAGTGGGGAGGTTAGTTTGCAATCAGCCACCAGTGCTATCTCGTGTAAATGTAATTTCTCAGTGATACAAAATTGTATTATGTTCAACTATTGATTTTGCGGAGAATGTTAACATCTCTGTTGGGGGAAAAAAGTAGACTACAAACTCAGGCCTTGGATGGCTCCCTCTGCTGGTTAAATCGAGTAGCTAATGCAGTTTGTCTCTTGTTTATTTGTAGGTAAATTTGTAAGTTAAATTTGTCAATTAGCTTACAAAAGTAATAACTGCCAACAATTTGTTAACCAATCTAAAAAAAAGCACACCAATAGACGATTTCGGTAAAGCTATCTAGCTTAAAATGATATTTTAGCTTGTGTCCTGTCGGAATTAGCTGGACGCACTTCAAATTCTTGTCTAGCTAAACTAGCTACCTAGAAAACATTTGACTTATTTCTACTCACATTAAATTATGCTGTACCTGTTGTGTGCAACCTGATCACCTTGAGCAACAGTCTGAAAATAGTTTGCTTCAGTTATTACCAGACTGATACTCTGCTATAAATTGTGTTTGTACTTTGCGTTATTTAAAATCTTAGCTAACCCCAAGGAACGTTAGTCATTTTCCCGACGATTCTGATTGGTTGATATTATCCTCTATTTTACTGCCAATTGATATGCATCCGCGTATGCTTTTTAGGCTCCTATTATTCATTTTAAAAAACAAAGAAAAAAGAACGCGACACAGCATTCTTTGCAAACGACTTTCTTTTTTTATAATTTACATTTCTCACCCGCAACTGTCACATTTGTGTCAATGTATGGACGGGGGATTCTGTAAAAAACTTAAACAGCTGCTTGGTGAATCGCTTTAAAAATATACGTGGTGTATAACTAATGCTGAAATAAAACATGTTTACCCTCTCTAATCAGAAAAGAAATAAATTTATTGAACAAAATAAATCATAACCTACAGAATGTGTGTGCGTATATTTTTAATACTCAATTCCTAAGAGGTTTCCGTAGTTTTGGGTGATACCACAAATACATGGGTGTTCTTGTGAACTGGATCTATGTGGATTTAGTGTTATTCTCATCAATATGTATAGATTGAAATATCATATTTAACATTGAAAATGTCTCAGAGATACTTTACTATGTTTAAAAGAAAATAAAGCTTAATGACCATTGTACTCTTGTTCATAATACACCCCTATCCAATACAATGGTATAATCCAAGAGGTAGGGAAGACCTGTAAGTGAGACAAATCAAGCCTGTGACAGCGGAGAAACTTGAGTTTTATAACATATAAATACTGAATAGAGGTACGTACTATATAAAAGTCCTCGTTTGACTTCAGTAACCGGTTTTGTTTAACAACAGCACCATGTTTAGCCGAGCTGTCAGTACAAATGTAGGGAAATTACAAAGAAGATGACCATTTGCTACCGATAGCTGAGCTATCGTTAGCTTCCTGCTAACGTACTAGCTGCTAGCTGATACCGCAACACTGTTGGGACTTGAGCAGGAAGAAGTAGCATGCTAGCTAGAAAGCTAGCTAGCTTTTTAGCTAACCATCCTATTTTGGGATTGGCATCCCGCTATCTAGTAACCTTAATTTAGCTGTTTTTTTTTCTGATTGCAAGAAGGCTGTTTATTTAGTAACGTTAACACTTCATTTTGAAAGGCGGATATCGGCATATGTGAATTGGCTTGCATGAAAAACTGCATGATGTTGCAATGTTTTCTCTGACGTGAAATCAACTGGTATGAATGACGAGAAACAACACAAGGCCTTGTTTCTCCTACTTGCAGGGAATCAGTGATTCTTCTGGAAGTTTAAATATTATTAAATGCAGCAGTCTCCCCTGGTAAATCGGCCAGCTACAGTATTATTAATGCCCGATGGTTACCCCAATGTGTTCACTCTTGGTGATGAACGTTAGTATCACCTCCATGAACTTGTGCTCAGTGTTTATCTCATCTGTTGCTACCATAGTAATGTGAGCAGCTGTTTTGAAACAGGCTATTTATCATTGGACTCATTTCAGTTGATGTAAACTTGGCCCTATTTCCTGACCTGTATGTAATGTAGTTATTCTCGATTAATGCTATTTTCAAATGGTTCATAATGGTTAATGTCATAAATAAAATTATCACAGCAAAATTTGAAATGATATTGTAGTTACTTTATATTCAGTGTCACAAGCTTTTTTTTTTTTTTCATTCTGTTTATTGTGTCACCTTGCCAACAAGGATACCTTTCTCTTTCCATTTCCCTTGTGTTGCTACTGTTGCTTAATCCGGGTGAACTACTAAAATGTAATACATTCATTTAGGGAATATATATTTTGCTTCAAGCTGCAGGATGGTCAGGTGGATGCTTACTTGATAACAGATCATAAAGAAACTGAAGCCAAGAGCTGTTTATTTTTGTAATTCCTTTACTCACTTCTGTATTCGTGTGTTTTGTTTTTGTTTTATAAGGCTGAAACAGAAACTGTACGATGTCCTTGAAGCCGCGGGTGGTGGATTTTGACGAGACATGGAACAAGCTACTGACGACAATCAAGGCTGTTGTGATGCTCGACTATGTGGAGAGAGCCACGTGGAATGATCGGTTCTCGTATCCTGTGCCTGCTTGCTCCATATTGACATTTTAACTAGCTAGCATCTGAAATGAAGTTTTTTCCTCACTTACTGAGGATTTCTACTGGCCACTCTGTTGTTTTTCTCTGCCACTTAAATCTACCTAGATCAATTTATAATTGTAAACACTAAGTCAGTGGCACATGCCTTAGTGACTGACTTTTCTTACCTTAAGAATTGCTTTTGAAAAATAACATTTATTATTACTATAAGAACAACTCTGCCATGGTTGCAGGAGACAGGACAGGTAAAACATTAATTCCCTTACTGCAACTCAAGATTTATTGCTATGTTTCAGAGCAGAGTTTATGGACAGGAAGTCACACAGCTGCTCAGTTTTCAGCTTTCATATAACTTTGTGTTTTGACTTAGGACTCAGATGGGCACTAATAGTTAATTAAATGCCAATGTAAAATGAAGAGCTGTTTCTTGAGGCAGTGGCTAAGCATTAGGCAATCACTAACATAGCAAAAGGTCTATATAGTGTTACAAGCATACTACATCTTTATTAACTGTACATTAACGTCTATACATAATTGAATCACGTTTGTCCTCATTATTTATCCTGAATTCTGACACCAGCGACATTTATGCCTTGTGCGTTGCATACCCAGAGCCTTTGGGTGAAAGATTATACACAGAGACCAAGGTGTTTCTTGAGAATCATGTTCGGCAGCTGTACAAGGTAAGCACTCAAAGAAGCTCCACCAGTGGCTGGCAAAAACTTTTTCATTAATTCCTGCTTTATGCTTTCTTTCCCTAACACCTGTCTACTGTGCCTGTGTGTGCCTTTTAGAAAGTCCTGGAATCAGAGGAAAAAGTTTTAGTGATGTACCACAGATACTGGGACGAGTACAGCAAAGGAGCCGACTACATGGACTGCTTGTACAGGTAACCATCCTGATTTTATGTCCTTTCTTGAGATGATGAGATAGTATTTGATATCATTGAGCCACTATGCTGATTCACCCTGTGCCGTAATGTTTTCTCCTCTGCCTTTATTTTTTTCAAAAACAAAAGACCACAATTTGAAAACCTTTCAGGGACAGTTTCATTTCTCATGTCAGACATATAATCAGTTTGTATTCCAAGTATATGATGGATGGCTAGTTTGTTTAGTTTGTCTCTTTATAAATGAAGGCCACGGCTGTGTAGGGTTTCCTTTAAAGTTGGCTTGGTGTGTCGGGGTCCTTAGATGCATAGTGTACTAATTCTATCTGTTCTAATTCTAGCTACAATGTTCCAGCCTACAGTTTTTGTACACTTAAAATATTACCTTGAGGAGTATAGTGTGAAGTGCCAACGGTCATTTGATGTGTCCTGATTCATTCTAAATCAATACACCGTTGGAGAGCTTTCAGTTCTATTTTTATATGTACTTCCCACCAGACTGTCTGTGCATACATATGCCTTTGTAATTTATTATGTCAGCGTGAGCGAGGGATAAAAAGGGAGGCTGTTGGCTTTGGGAGCGACATAGTACAGTTCAGTTCTTAAAATAGAAGAGGGTCGCTGATTATCCTCAACTGATGTATGTGAAGATACAGGGGTATGTTTGCACCCTGTTTCCAACCTCAAATCATTATGTAGTGGAGGTTAACCTTAACTCAATCCAAACAAACTCTTTACACTCTCAATCACAGTTCCGCTGCTCAGGTTTTTTGGTTAGTACTCCTCAACACCATCCATTGTATTAGTGGTTGTTCAACACTTGATGCTGGTGCTTGATGCTTCTTAAGGTTTGACTGTATGAGAGAAATCAGGTTGAGTGGGAACGCTAAACCTCTGATAGAAAGGCAGATGGCACAGCTTTGAAAAGTGCACATCATTTAAGGTGGAGTGAATCAGCCAACATAGATCAGCTTGATGGCGGCCATCAAAATGTGAGTGTCAGTTTGTTTCGTAGCTGCCTTGCTTGGAGAAATGTTGAAACACACTTTCAGTGTTTGCATTTCAGCATCAGATTACCTGTCATGTGAATTAGTTACAGCAGTATAAAATGAATCTTCCTCATAGAGTGCTGCAGACGTGACGTGTTTTTGTAGGTCGTCCCTGAAGTTAGCATCGCCCTGGTTCTCTTTAACAAAAAGTGAATGGGATTTTTCCATTAGATTTTGGATTATTGCAGAAAATAAGCTCTGCAGCTAACAAAGGTTTATGATATGCAAGATAATCTTCACAAATGAACACCACTGTTATGATTTTTGAAGCGTAAATTCAATCGCCAGAAGTAAAATGCTAACGCTAAGCTATAAACCAACCACACCACAGTTGCATGGCCTTAACGTCAGCACCACTGAGTTTCCAACTTGTAATTTGAATTTGAAACGAATAGTTTGCAAGAGAATAAACACATCGAGGCTGTAAAGTGAGTAGATTAATTGATATTATGTAAAGACATGTAAAAGCTTCAAAATTCATGAGTGGGGTATTTACTGACATATTTTATGTTGTAGAACAAAACGTGAAAATCTCTTAAGCTTGTGTTAGCCACAGACAATATTTATAGCAGGAATCTAAACAAAAACCCATTCTAGAAACCCCCAAAACATCAAAACAAGGGAACCAGAGGTGCAAAAATGCAAACTCCAGGTTTTAGGACTCACTCCTGCAGCACTTTATTGATGCTTAGTGTGTTTTGCTGCAATAGAAAAGGTTTTCAGTGAGACATGAAACATGGCCTTCTGTCAAAGCTGCATAAACATTTATTAGCTGTCTTGACTGTTGACGTTGTTCACCAGCCTGTCTGTTGTTTGGTTGCTGTACAGTCGATTTATCTGAGCTTTTTGCTGGAAGCTGTTGCCTACAGAGGGTTAATGAGAGCAGTGAGACACAACCATAAAACAGCCCATACAGTAAATGTATGAGCTGTAAAACCAAAACAATGTGCTAAAATGCTCAGTAGAGCTGCAGACTTGGGTGATATAATTATCAGTGATTTTAGTGTTTTGATCAACTCCTTCCACCTAACAAATAATTTCATTCACAGTTAATATATCAAAAATACTGATTAATGCAGGATTAAGAAGGGATAGCTAATTCAGTGTTTCTGAATATTTTGTGAACAATCCTAATCTGTTGGGATATTATTAATAATATATTTTTATTCTGTCAAACAGCTGTTTTGCACAAACATTAGTACCATTAGTACATGGTAGCCTTTCCTGGGTAACCATGTTTGCCATATTTCCACACAACTCTGGTTTTCAAGCGGTTCTGTTCAGGATTCTTGAAGCCATGGTGCTATCTAGTTTCCACCAGTTCGGAGCAGAACCATTGTAATAAAGGATGTGTCATCAACAGAGGGTTTCGCACAACAGATGTAAACAGTAGTAGCAAGATGGCAGATCACATTGATCACCTGCAAGCTTTTCTTCTGTTATTACAGAAATTGTTTTTTATCCAAATAACAAGCATGGACCAACTATTAATGATAAGAAGACGTAGAATACCATAGCAGACAATAGACCATTGTTTCCTTCTCCATCCTCTTTTCAACCTGTAGAATACGACACGCCCACTGATGTTGTCACAGTTGGCACTTCAGGTTAAGGAGAACCTGCTGTTTGGTTCCAGCAGGGAACGGAACAGCAGGTTCTGAACCAATTTACTTTTGGTCATTATGCTTCGAACGGTTCAAAATTAGGTGCGTGAAAAACCACAACGGAACCCGCTCCATGTTGGTGGAAAAGGGGTGTCTGCGTCACTGAAACCAAATACTATACCCGTAAATTGTAGTTGATTCTTTGATTATCATCACATTGCCTGGAATGTCAAATAAAAGCAAATAACAGTCATATTCTGTAGAGACCAGAGCTCCCCAAAGTAGCAGCCATTTGTGGACCAACCGCAAAAAAAAATGTCTAAATATAACAATTCTGTGTGCTTAGTGCATAGTTTGTATGTTGTAAACATGGGTATTTTTTACTACAATTCAAAATGAAACATTTTCCAAAAATGCCTCTGGCTCAGTAACTGACCAGGAATCTTGGAGATTCTTGGTTTTCACTGGCTTACCTGACACTCGGTAGCCACAGAGGAAAGAATGACTGTTTGCCCCTGGCACCAGCAGTGTTATTGACATAACACACACACACACACACACACACACACATCTTGATGCAGCTGACATTTTAACATCTTGTGTTCAGGTATCTCAACACTCAGTTCATCAAGAAGAACAAACTAACAGAAGCAGACCTACAGTACGGCTACGGGGGAGTGGACATGAATGAGCCGCTCATGGAGATCGGAGAGGTATTGACAAATTTTTCTCGCCCGCCTTTCTCTAGCTGTTAGCTAAAAGAAAGATTTAAATTGTGGGGAGATTTGTGGGACTTTTTGGAACTTCTGGGACGCAGTACAAGTTTTCTCCTTACACCACCGGACTACAGTGACTTACAAGATCTGTTTTGTGATATGCTGTCTTTTCATTTGCCGTTGCAGTTGGCGCTAGATATGTGGAGGAAGCTAATGATCGAGCCTCTTCAGGCTGTCCTCATCCGGATGTTGCTCAATGAAATCAAAAAGTATGTTTTGCCACACAAACAAAAGTTTTTTTCTTCTTGTTGGCTAAAATTAGTATTTCTTTCTTTCTCCAATAGTAGAGAGAAGAGGAGTTGTGTATTTAGTCCTTGTGTTCTAATTGTACATGAATGTTTAATTATAATTGACATGTAATGGACATGTACTGTACTTGGGTTGTAGTATTTAACCTTTTCCGCACCATGCTATAAATTTCAGTGTTCAGCAATACAAAAATAAGTAAATAAATCAAATCAAGCCTAACACTAGCTTCTTGCATCTTACAGTGATCGTTGTGGTGAGAACCCCAACCAGAAGGTAATCCATGGGGTCATCAACTCCTTTGTTCATGTTGAACAGTACAAGAAGAAGTTTCCACTAAAGGTGAGACAACAAGTCATGACCCAGAGGATTACACATAGTGTCAAGTCTCAGGTTATTCTTGATAATGTGAACACTACTGTTTGTGTGTCTTGTCCTGGTCTCAGTGACTACATTTACATGTGCACTACTTTTCCACTATTATTCTGAATATTATTCTGAATTGTGAATGTGACAGTGTTTCGAATTTGAAACGGGTCATGTAAACAGCTTATTCTGTTTGGAAATAAATTAGGCCTTTTTCGGAATATAGGATTTTCCAATTAAGATGTAGGATATGCAGATATTATTTGGGTTTTAGGAGCATTCTTTGGACATGTACAGCTTATTTGGAAAATTAATTTCAGTTGAGTTTGCAACACACAGCCGCTTGCCTTTTTATGGTCTGTTTACGAGAAGCAACTTTTAAACAATATGAAAGACTTGGATATCAACAGGTTTTTGGATATGCACCAATATCAAAATGCCGACCTTTTCAGTTTGCACCTGGTGGGAAACAATCCTATTTAAGGCCAAGAATGATAAACCACATGTTTCACTGGCCATGTAACCATCTTAGTAGGAAAATTGTATACGCTTTTGAATAAGGGCAAAAAACAGAATATTTTGTGCATACAGACGTTGTCATTGTTTGCATTATCCACACATTAGTTCTGTATATGTCCATGTGTACTAAATCCTCTGCGGGGCCACATCCTCTTGCTGTGTTGCAGTTTTATCAGGAAATCTTTGAAGGGCCATTTCTGACCAAAACAGGAGAATATTACAAACAGGAAGCCTCCAATCTACTGCAAGAATCCAACTGCTCACAGTACATGGAGAAGGTAGGTTATACTGCTATACCACTGACATACCCGTGCTTCGAGTTGTTTGTGTTCTGCATGGATTAAAGACAAATGTAGGCCAGCAGCTTTACCTTTAGTTGGATTCAAGTTTGATAACGAACACTGTGTCTTGCTTAGGAGTTTGTGTATGTATGTATCTGTGTTATGAGTGTACATCCATGTGTGTGTGTGTGTGTGTGTGTGTGTGTGTGTGTGTGTGTGTGTGTGTGTGTGTGTGTGTGTGTGTGTGTGTGTGTGTGTGTGTGTGTGTGTGTGTGTGTGTGTGTGTGTGTGTGTG
>JAVQJL010100033.1:0-17862 GCA_036024295.1 Nannoperca obscura | reverse complement strand
TTTCTTTCTTTTGTTTTGCAGCTCTATCCCCCCTCATATCTCTCTCTCTCTCTCTCTCTCTCTCTCTCTCTCTCTCTCTCTCTCTCTCTCTCTCTCTCTCTCTCCCTGGTCCCTGCTGGCAGTGAGTTCTAATGAGAAAACACAGGGGACCAACAGAATAATTAGGTTAACTTAGATTTGCATGTCCCCCTTCTCTCTCCCCACACACAAGCATGCAAATCTGCACATGGAGAGGCATATGTGTACAGTACACACACACACACATGCACACAGACTTGAACTATACTTCCTGCAGCAATAATCATATTTACAAAGTGTGTGTCTGTGTGCGGTGTGTATGTGCAGGCGCGGGTATGTGTGTGTGTGTGAATGGGCGGTCGGTACGTGTGTAGGTGCGTCACAACAAGCTACCCTGCACCTTATCACACACGCACGCACACACACACACACACACACACACACACACACACACACACACACACAAACACACTCTCTGTCTCTCTCTCTCCCTCTCTCTCTCTCTCTCTCTCTCTCTCTCTCTCTCTCTCTCTCTCTCTCTCCAGGGACTAACAGATTGCACCCATTACTGTCAGGCTCATCTGCCTCTAATTGGCTGTGATTGGAGCCCGTCGCCCCTGGGGGGAGGGGCCTCAGATTCAATTAAATCGTGTGATTGGTCCCTTTAAATAATTAATTTGCAGGACTAAAAACAACCAGGGCACAACACTTCCTGGAATCAAACTCAGTATGACCAACGTTGGCGAAGTGTGTTTGTGCATTTAGTTTATTTGTAGCCTTGCATGGACAGTATATATTTGTCTTTCTGGATCTGTGTGTGTGTGTGTGTATTTTGGTGTACGCTTATGTGTGTATACCTACGGTGTATGTATAATTATTTCTATATACAATACAGTGTACAAACCTTTGTTTTATGTGTGTGTTGTCCCTTTAAATGTGATGTCAGTGTGTGCATGTGTGTGGGTGTATGCATGTGAATGTATGCATGGACAGTTGGCAGTTATATTTTGCAGCGTGTATACATGCTGTAAGTGTGTTTGTGTGGTTCGTCTTGTTGTGTGTTTGTGTGTCCCAGTTAATCCGGCAGGCTCAGGGGAGAGTGACTGGAGCCATCAGAGGCTTTTCTCCTCATCCAGCCAATGCCACAACAAACACGCACACACAATCACACACATAAACACATACACACACACACACACACACACACACACACACACACACATAGATTGCTGTGGTTGACCGACTATCAGGAAGACAAGAAGAGAGAGAGGCTTCACTCTCAATGCCACTTAATGAAACATTTCAATTCTAAAAAAATCCAAATGGAAGTCACACACACACACACACACACACACACACACACACACACACACACACACGCACACACACACACACACACACACACACACTTAGAAAAAGAGGGGAAGACAAACCAAGGGGAAGAGATATGGAGAGACACACAAAAAAGAGAAAACTAACTTCATTAACAAAATGCCTTATTTTGAAATGTTGGCTACCCTCACCTGATGGAGAGTGACAATGTAAAAGATAACAAAAACACATAAAGAGAGGAAGAGTGAGTGGGAGGGAGACAGACAAAGAGAGAGAGGAAGACTACAGAAGGGAGAGAGTGGGAGGTAAAGAAGAAAGGAAGGATGAAAGAGGAGTAGGTGGATATAATACAGGCACACTGTATTGTAAAGCACAGAAATACACAGCAAAGAAAAAGTGACAGCAAGAAAGAATGAAAGAATATGGATGGACAGATGAATCAGTAGATGGAGAGATGTTGGAGGAATGGAATCTTATGACACAGTGCCCTGCATGTCTTTAAATAATATCACTGAATTCATCATAACGAGACTTAGTTTTTCAGGCCTGTCATGGTTTGTTCTGCAGAAATGAAACCAAGTCAATTTCAATGTCTGTTTAGACAATATAAACGTCTATTTTTGGCATTGATCATATCTTTTTTTGGTTTTGCCCATACCCAACTTAAAATTTTGTCAGTCAAATTGGATTTGGCTGTTCAATATAAATATTCATTCATTCAATTTTCATCAGCGTTCACACAATATTGTAAACAAGCTAAGTTAGCCCTCCGTGTTATAGATTTCTGACTACACTAACAACATTTTTTTGCAGATACTAGATATCAACAAAAGCCATAGATTATATTGTATGAAGTTGCGCTGAGTTGTAAATTCACTTCTAAGCAGAAGGCAGAAGATAACATTATCTCAGAGCCTGAGACCTCTCTTCCTCCCGGCAGCTGCCTCTGTCTCACTCAGCTGCAGACATCTTCACTGAGTGGATGGGACGACTTGACATAGTGGAACAATTTTGAGTGAGGAGTACTCACTTTGACAAAAAAAGAAAACTTGACATGAAGAATCTCAGTCGACAGAGGAGACTCCCACTGATGATTCTACCCTTCAGGTGGCAGCCCTAACTCTATACAGGCAACAGAGAATAAATAAACTGAGAGTGCAGGATAGCAGATCTTCAAACTCAATTGAGAAACATCACAAGCTAATGAATGGACGAAGTGATAATACCTGTTTTTTATATCCCATCTATATCATATCCCAGCACTCAGATCAGCCTTTTGACTATGGTGAATGCAAATTGTATCTTCATAACATCATCATTCATTTCACTTTTATGGTTCTAAGTATAATAAATTGATGATGTCATTCTTTCTCAGAGGACACCTGAGTGAGTGTAGGAACCTTCATAAATAATTCCACTGTCCTGCTGTGAGGTAGAAGGGCTTTTAGTCCAACTATAACTTTCAGAAGGGATTCTGAGATGCCTAAAGAAAACCTAAACCTGGTCTATTATTTCTTGATTGATGAATGTGTTCTACAACACATATGCAGTACAGAGTGAGAGTGCAGTTTGTGTGTGAAGGTGAAAAATTTGTCTGAGTAGACAGCTTGCAGCTTGTAACACTCTCCAACTGGGCACTTGACAGGAAGTTGTTGCTGGCCCTGGTAACCCTGCCAGCAGAGTTCTCCTAGCAAAATATGGCTGTAACCAAATACAAATACATTAATCGCATATGCACAAATAATGCAATCTGACCCAATTTTGAATTTCTGAATAGTTTTTTTTTTTATTATTATAGGTGGGGTGATATATTATTTAATTAATTCATGTAAATGGTTAAAATATTTCATGATTTTGTTGGCAACAAAACTTTACATTTATGGTGTGTGTAAATAGCAGTGGGAAACAATTGAATGCAGAAAATTAAGCAGATTGGACACCTTCCTGTATAAGCCATGCCCACTTCAGGTACAATCTGAATACAGATATTTTGGTGATATGAACAGATACGTGTACTGATACAAAAAAAGATTTGTGTTACATCTCTGATATGGCATGGTTCTCCCAGGCAAACAGCAACAATGACATGTTACTGGTAGGCAGTTGTTACTGTTAACCTTGATTCAGTAAAGTGTACGCTCCACAACATTAACTTCATCTGGTCAAGCCCTGGGGACCTCCCTTACTTTCTGTTGTCTATGTATCTGTAATAAAGGTTAAAAATTGTAGCAAAACAAGTTTTGAAAGTTTTTCTTTTTTTATGTTAAGCTATACTGTCTGACTTTTATTTAACCAGTGGAAACAAACCAACCAATTGTCTTGAGAAGCATTATCTCTTTTACACCTGGCCAAACTGGCAGCACAGAGTAGTTGCACATGGTTACATAACAACATGCATAACATTAACATATAGAACAATAAAACAGGTTCTGAACAGCATGAAAAAAATAAAAACAATTTAAAGCAATTACTGTTCTCATGAAAATATTTTTGAATGTGCTATTTAAATGCCGGATATAAAGGCATTTCCAAATGACATAATTGTTAACTTCAGGTCTATGGAGCCAGATCAGTGACAGTTACATTTGGCATCAAAACGTGAAACGTGAAATTGATATTTTATACATTCTGATGTGTTTTTCAATGACAACGTTCAGATGTTTTCTTCATGTCACTCTTTGTCATGTCACTTTTCTTTTTTATGCTCTCACTCATGACATTGTAAAAATACCCCACAAGAGTGTAAAAAAGAAACTGTCACAAGTTTTGTTTTCAAAGCCAAATTTTCTTTTCAGTGCCAACTGTCACTGATCTTGTTCTATACAGGTCCCCTTACTAGATTTCTTCACTATATCTGTGGCCTTCATCAGTGGATGAAATTTTAATTATACTATAATAAACTCCATCCACTAATGCAGGCCGAGACAATTGTGTGAAAGCTGTAAAAGGAATGTAGTAAGTGGACCTTGAGTTAATAATATTTTTTATCATAGCGCTATTTGTTTTATTTATTTTTTATTACTATCAATGCCATTACCACAACTATTACTTTACATCTTTATGTAGATCTGTACTGTACTACTGTATGTTCTCTTTCCTCCTGCTCTCTCTCTCTCCCCCTCTCGACCTAACCAGTTGATACAGATGATCATCCACTTAGAGCCTGGTTCTGGTTTTGCTGGAGGTTTCTATCTATTAAAAGAGAGTTTTTCCTTGCCAGTCGCCTAGTGCTGCCTATGGTGGTCTTTGTCAATATAAAGCGTCGGTCTAGATGTGCTCTACATGAAAAAGTGCCCTGAGATAACTTTGTTATGATATGGAGCTATATAAACAAAAGTGAATTGAATTGAAGCTCAAGAATGAACCTTCAAGCTCAATTTCCAATGAAGTTCATCTTGTAAAGGCTTTTAATGTGAAACATCTGTTCAGGAAGTGTTACAGATAGCAGCTTCACATCGAACAAAAAGCTGCAAAGTAGAGCTGACTGTAATGAATAAGTAGGGAACCACTTGTTGTATGGCAAACCCTTTTAACATTTAATAGGTTATTAGTAGCAATTTACTGGTTCTGGTTCTGGTTCTGGTTCTGCTCGAGGTTTCTACCTGTTAAAAGGGAGTTTTTCTTCCCATTGTCTCCTAGTGCTGCTCATGGTGGGAATGTTGGGTCTTTCTAAATATAAGAGTCGGTCTCGACCTGCTCTATATGAAAATGTGCCCTGAGATAACTTTGTTATGATATTTTATATACCTCAGGGCACTTTTTCATATAGAGCAGGTCAAGACCAACTCTTATATATACAAGGACCCAACAATCCCACCATGAGCAGCACTAGACAACAATGGCAAGAAAAACACGTAGAATTTTTGATATCAAGAATGAACATTTTGACTAGTGAGAAATGAATTGGAGATATCTTTAATTAGAATTGTTACTTGTCAAAATTACATTATGGATATGTTGGCTTGAAATTCTAACTAGTCAAAAAGCAATTGTTGATATCTACAATTGATATTATCGCTACTGATTAAATATTAAAAGGGCTTGCCATACTTGTAAAAAAGAGAAATAGAGCAGTATGACTTGTACTGATGGAATTAGTGTTATGGAAATGTACAGTCTACTGAATTTATCAAGACAGAAGGTAAATATGGAGGAAACAACAAATTAAAAGTAAATCAAGTCATAAAACCGAAAGTCCTCTTACTAAAATATGATACGATGTACTTATAAAACAATGGCTGGTCTGTTATATAAGCCTGTTACAAATAAAGGCCTCTCTGCAGTTCCTGTAAAGGTGGTTTACATTACATGAATATCAATTTTGCGCAAAATTTAAGCCGTCCATGTACTTACCATTGTATGCTGTTGTCTGTCAGCACACGTAACATAAAGTCTACTGCGACAGTTGATAGTGAAGTGCTTCAACAACACAGGTTTCTGTCCTGTCAGAGTAATAAAGCAGAGTGGAGTTGGAACTGAAACAGAAGCCGAGCGACAAAAAGAGCATTTTGTTGCCCAGATAGGGCTTTGCACCAGGCAGCCAGAAAAAACGACAGACAGTGAGAGAGAAAGACTGAGATAGAGTGGCACAGAAGAAGGAATAAAAGAGGAAAAGCTGTGCCTGTGTGCAAATGTGTGATAAAGCGACGGGTTGGGAGGGTAGAGAGATACAGAGAGACATAGAGAGGGAGACAGGGACAGACAAGAGAGGGAGAGAGACAAAGAGAGATAGAGGAACACAGACAGTAAATAAACTATTGATGGCAGGTTTCAGTTGGTCTAAACTCCATTTTCTTGCAGTGACTGTGTTGCGCTGTGATGTGATGTGTGAGCAGAGATTAGCTTTATGAAACAACCTCTGTTGACTCAATTTATTGAATTTTACTGTTCTGAATACCAATAAAAAAGATGATATTTACTCTGCAAACAGCAGAGCACCAAGAGCCACTGTCAGTCTGCGTGAGTGAGTGAATCAGTATCTATGTCATTTATTAGGTTTGTGTAAATACAGTACTCACACAAACTCACACATGGTACATTGTGATTATGTAGAAGCAATTATTACTGCATTATTTACATGTGTCTGTGTACAATATTGGTTTGCATTTACACTAATAATTCACTGATACACTTATTCATACACAGACAAACATTTGTGTTTAAGCATTATCTGCTTGTCTGTCTGCATGTGTGCATGCATGCCTGTATGTATGTGTGTGTGTGTGTGTGTACATGCAGTAATGCGCTGCTGCTCGGTCATTTAGCTTGTTGACACTTTGGGGTCAGAGCCATGCAGGGTGAATGGTGTTGGCTGACAGCGTGGAACCTCTTCATTATCCAGCCATAATGTTCTCATCGCCGTCGGCTCCTCGACTCCCTCCCCTCCCACGTCCCCTCCCACGTCCCCTTGCTGCCACCAAGCCCACACACACACTGCCACTACCACCCTCCATCATTCTTCTTCTTCTGCCCTTTCCCTATTCATCCCTCCCCTCCTCACCCCGCTATTTCCCCCCGTGCTGCTATTCATCGCTGTCAATTCCTCCTCCAGCTCGCTCCATGTCTTTTTTATTCTCTCTCTATGTGTCCATGTATCTGTTTCTCTCTCCCTCTCTCTCTCCATCTCTCTGACCCCATTCCACTGAAGTTATTACTTTTCCTCTGTTTCATGCTTTCCTCTCTCATCATTTTTACCTTCATTTGTCAATTTGCTTTGATTTATTGGCTTTACTGCCGTGACTTTTTGACAGAAACTATATTGCCAAAACAAAACCAGCTTTGCAAAAGTATCAAACAATTTTATGCATTCAAACCCTATTAAGATGATGAATTACAGCACTTGGATACATGGGTTGTGAAAAAAATAGCACATAATGGCCAGTATTTATGATGTCTTCATTAACTGGTTTGAAGACATGAACTACGTGCAGGACACAGGTTTATATATCACAAAAGAAAAGCGTTAAAAGCAACAAACAATATACAGAGAGTAGGAGAGGAGAGGAGCCTCCTGTGGGAGGCACCAGAAGTAAAGTCAGGGGTAATCAAAAGGGTCCATCACATAGCAGCAATAAGGTAGATTCATCAAAGGACCAACTGAAAGGAAATAAGTCTTCACTGGTCCACTCTGTTCTTAGGAGCCCAGACTGATTGAGACCCGACCTGGGACAAAGTCAGACTGGATACAAATTACACTCATAATCGGGGTCATGTAGGGTCTTGCTTAAATCCACAAGTTTCAGTCACATGGGAGAAAATAAGATAAATACAAGAATACACGTTTTGCTATCAAATAACAATATTTTTTCTGAATTGGTTAGGAAACAATTCTCCCCTCTTTCTGTCATGTGTATAATGTTTTTTTTTGTTGGTGCAGGAGGTGAAAATAGGACTTTCTAATTATTTCTTTAATTGATTCCAGCATTTTGGACCTGTGAAGACATCTGCTGGAAGGTACTTTTTGTGCCTTGAGATTTTTTTCTTTGAGACACAAAAAAACGTCTCGACACCATGTGCTCTGTACTGGACACCAACATATCACACAGACATGCAAAGAAAATTTAAAGGTCAGGACAAAACTAAACTACGCTGCTTGCGCTGGTTGTTGTGCTGCCAACATCCCTGGTTTGATTCCATCTGGGGACTTTGTCATGAATGTCACACCCTTTTCTCCCCCATGTTTCTGGACTGTCCATTAAAAGTGAAATGATAAATAAAAGTCTAATGGGGCAATCCAAAGACCAGTTTGCCTGTGAGAACAGGTGTATAATTTATTCTGTGGCTTTGTGGGGACCTCCCTAAAGTAAAGACAATATGACCTATGTGAAACAATCAGGGTTATCTTGGGTTGGGCTTTTGACTTCATAGTTTTTATAGTTGTTACAATGCTATTATCAACAATACGAATGATGCCCGAAACTGCAAAAAATAAGATCCATGTTGTAGTAAACCAGTATCATCCTTTAACCAGGAACTTAGCTGAGTTTCCTCCAGGTTCTCTCCTTTGTCCACTTGTTCATGAAGTGGAGCCACACAGTGCAAATCTTTGCAGCAAGGTGAAATATTTTCACTTCTCCACAGATCACGCCACCTAATGTCAATCTACATCCATTAGTGCAATAATTGACTGTTACTGTTAATTAACTGTTTTACCTCTAGAATATACTTATTGCATTCAATGTGAACACAGCTCTATGATAACTCTTCACTGCACTGTGCTCCTGAAGTTTAGGGTTCAGTTTAGAGAGGTGCTTTAGAGAACATTTCTCAAAGGTTCAAAATGTTCATGTGAAATGATTAAGTTCCACAGCAGGATAACACCACAACACATTTAAAGAATCACTCTATTCTTTTAGTGATTTACTCATTTTATAGTTTTACTAACATTATTAAAAATGTCATTATGGTAACACTAACATGTACAGTATGTTTGATCAATTCAATATGTGTTGTAACTGAGAATGTCAGTCCCTCTTGTGTCTCTCTTTCAGGTCTTTATCCTCCTTCCTCCACCCTTAGCCCTCCACTTTGATGTGGCCCTCCACTGCAGCTTGCACCACATCTCTGCCCTCACCTTTACCTGTCTGTTCTCCTTTCAAACATTCTCCTCTCCTCAGCTTGGAACCCTATTTTCTCTCGCCTCTCTGATTCTCATTCCTCTTTTGACTGCCAACTTGCCTCACCCTCTGCTGTTTCTTTCTTCGACCCTCCACTCCTCTCCCATCTACTCAATACTTTCAATTTACTCTCCTCCTCTCTAATCTGCCACTCCATTCATCCCGTGCTCCCCTTCATTATCTCCCCCTATCGTCCTTCGCCTTCTGTTCTCCTCTTGCTGTCGGCTTGTCTGAAGGATGGATTCAAGGATCATTTTTCTCCATCCACTCAATAGCTCATATACTGCATGCTCCCACGGTTGAATGTATGTGTGGGTTGTGTACTCATCTTGGCACATGAGCGTTTTTGTGTAGGTCCATGCTTATTTGACCCTTTCATTGCTGAACCAAAGGTTGGAGGTGAGGGAGCATCCTAAAGTAAAGAGAATATGACCTGTGTGATGTCATCAGGGTTATGTCGAAATTAGTTTTTGATTGTATTACAGTATCATGTCTGTAAGTGTGTCCCTGTGACATACTTCCAAGAAATAAAGGAGGATTTCAGGTTTTTATAAATCCCTGCTGAGGTATATCACAAAAAGTGCCTCACCATGATGATACTATTTGCAACTCACACAATACAGAACATTACAAAGAACAATTAATATATCTACAGATTTATCAACACATATTTGCTTTTACAATTAGATATGGTGTATTTTCCCCAAAAATCACTAATGGCACACAAAAAAAGCAACATGGTCACTACCAAGAAATAAAACAATGCACTGAAAAAGGCAGTGAAGAAGAATGCTAGCAAGTAAACATGGATACAAATAATTTCAAAATGTTCAAAATCAAAAGCTTGGTTGTGCAGGCACAGTTGACACTCTCCACCATCAAACACACATCCTTCTATTACTCAGCTGTCTTTGCAGTATCTTGTTGATCTGCTTAATTATTTGTCTTGAGAGAATTAAACACCTTCGTGTGGCGAGTAGAGTCCTGTGGTGTCCTGATACAGGGGAATAATGGACTGGAGTGAGATCTGATCATCAAATTGGCTCTTTCATTTCTTGGTGTTTAACAACGTAATTGTTATTATCACTAAAGCCATTCATTCATTTCAATCCCATCCAATCAAGAGTTCCCATGTAAGTGATTTCCACTGCTGGAGATTAACTGTGTGACTTTCCTATCTTTTCACAGTTACAGTAACAAATACACAATTAGCAGTATCTTGCTTTCTGTTGGTTGTAGTAAGATATACTCATACTCCTTGAAATCAGACACATCCTCTCCTGCACATTGACAGGTTACACTTAAAAAAACAAAAGACATGATGAAATATTTCAGAAGAAAGCAGCTCCTGCGGAGCTGTAAAATGTAGTTTTGCATTTATTTTAAAGAAAATAAAGCTAAAATTAAAACATTAAAGCTACAGTCTTACTGAAAACAAAACTAAAGCTTGAGCTTTTAGGCACATGGACAAACAGCACATATACAGCACTGCTACCCTAAACCAAACTGAATTGGGTGTGTCTTGTATAATTAGTTTCTAACTGGAGGTTGTTCATCCTGAGATGTCCGAGATGACAGAACATTACAGTTTTAAGGTCAATTCAAAATGGAGTTCTGAGCACGCAGGGACACAATTGTCACCCTGCTGAAGACTCAGGAGAGGAACATCCAGCTTATTTCACCTAATATGTCTGGCCATGTGCTCTTGTGGAATGCCAGTGAGGGATTACATGGAACTAATGCAAAGAGAGGGGTGGAACTGAATATTGTGAACCTTCGGGTGTGACTCAGAGGTAAGAGGGAGGGCCTGGCAGCCCTCCACAGGCCAGAAGTGCAGTTACCAGTGCAGAGGGATTTTGACATTCCAAAATGTGAATAAGTCAAATTTGGAAAAGGTTTATTTCACTATACAAAGGACCACTCCACCGATATTAGACATGAAGTTAAGTTGACTCTGGAGGAGTTGGGGACTTTTACAGAAAGCCTTTGTTACAAACTAAGGATGTGAAGTCATGGGGATTCAGGGTCCCACATTTCCAATACAGGGTCTAACAGTGTTTTTTGAGTTTGACTCAGGGACAGATGCTGGTGTATCCCTTTACCAAAAAGACAGGCAATCCAGGAACATGCATGTCAGCAGCACCACCTGCACCAACCAAATGCAGGTGCTGTACGCAAGGCTGCAAAATATATATCTTACAGCCTGGTCAACTGGAGTATAGTTTGCTGGTTAGAGTCAAGTGTTGCAATTTAAAAAGTGCATTACAGAGGCTTAGTGACTGTAGCAGTTGGGGGCCCACTACACACTGTTTTTAAAGTTGACATGAAACATACTGGCCCTGTACTTGGTCTGCCACAAAGTAACATTGGGCACAGGCTACAGCAGCCTTTGCATCTTTTTGCAAAACCAGTTACAAACTGGTGTATACTGTAAGTCGTAACAGTTTTCTACATTACATTACATTTACATACATATTGTTATTCCCTGTACTGTACAAATTGAACAATATGTAGCCCTATTTTATACATTACAAACAGATCATATAGATACATTTTGACTTTCACATCATACATATAATGTAATAAGATTGAGGATTTCTCCCAAGACTCTATTGACAGTATGTCACCTTTCTACATGTCAGGTAAGCTCAGCTGCATTATATCATCACAGCACTTTCATGTTTTAATAAGCAATCTCTGTGTGGAGAGCATAATGTGTTTTTGTGTGTATGCATGATTTATTCATTTATTTATTCTTTTTATATTTTTTTTCCATATTTTATTGTTAGTTTTCTCTTACTGTGTTTATTGCTATACACCAAAATACCAAAGCAAATATATTGTATGTGAAAACCTATTTGGCAATAAACCAGATTCTGATTTTGATTAGAATTGGGATTCATACCTCTGGGCGCAGGGGTTTTCAGTGTAGTAAAAGGCATCTTTTTTATTTGAAAGTTACACATTTTCATATAAACAAAGAGCAGCTAATATGCAAAGAAACATCAAATCTAAAATAAAACACAAACAGCAACAGTATATCTCATAATATAAAAATTCAAACCATTGTGTGTGGAACCACTGAATGAGTAATCTAGTCTGGTGAAATGTTTGCAGACACACTCAGCCATACGCAGGAAACAACCACACACTCCACTCCATCTGCAGTCTGTTGTTTACCCTTCACACACACACACACACACACATTTAATATGGCACACATTTATGTACTATTGTTTATATTCACTCACACACACAAAACATTTCTCTGTCACACTGTCACATCATCTCCAGGTCTATAAACTACAGCTTACTTTCATAACTAACACAGCACTACTGTCTATAGTATAAACTGGCAATTCAATATGAACCACGTCATGTATTATACTATACATGGAATACATATTATATACAAACCACCTGTGAGACTTTGAATCACAAGTAGTAGAAAAAGAACAACTTCCTCAGTTCTTGTACGTTGCAGTAGTTATCACAAAGCTAGCAGAAAAAATGTGCTGGCGGATTCTGGCTGCAACACATAACTACTTTGGTACAAACACTTCTGAGAATTATTTGTCAAACGTAATTGCCGGGTGGACTGTATCCATCTTCGGCTGCTCACCAGCTCATCTAGCCTAGCTTAAAATGTAAACACAAAGCAGATGTTTTATGTCTGTTACCTTTCTCCATCCAGTTGGTTCAGTTGCAAGGAACGTATTAATAACAGTCTTACAAAATTGTTACAGGTGATTATAACGTAGATAAAATTTAGATTCTGATTACTGAGATTTCTGCGTTGAGACAGAATCGTGATGCATCTAAGAATCACATTCCCCCCCACAGTCTATTTAAATATTAATTAATGTTAAAGATGGGATCCAAAGTGAGTCTAAAGTCGTATATGACCTTTTAACCATTAGGTTAATCACTGTCATGTTAAGAACTAGAGCGCCTGTCCCTGTCCCCAGACTCCCTCTACATTTCCTCCAAACTGGAGCTGTAATGTCTGTCAGCATGAATTTGCAACCGTGTCACCAAATGAGAAGCTCAATACCACTCTAATATATGTCAATTAAATATGAAGCTACAGCCAGCAGCTGCTTCTCTTAGGTTAGCATAAAGACTGAAAGCAAGACGGAAACAGCTAGCATGGCTCCGCTGATTGCCTGGCAATCTCCCAGTCCTTTTTACACTTTGGTTGTTGTACAGATTTAAAATGTGTTAATTAGTGAGCTTCAGAGGTGCTGGAAGGTGAATTCTGTTCATTTTTACACAGATTCAGGCTAGCTGTTTGCACCTGTTCTCAGTCTTTATGCTAAGCTACGAAGCTGGAGCCAGATAGTTAGCTTAGTTATTGGACAAAAACTCTCGTCCAAAAGCAAATGAGAATATTTTTTTAAATGTCAAACTATTCCTTGAACCGAGATCCTTCTCAAACCTGAAACAAGAGCTTTGAGTTGCCTAAAAATAAACATAAAAATCTTAATTAAGCTGTCAATGTTTTGATCAAGAGACATTTTTCTGAAAAGCTAAATCCTTGTTTGAAAATGTTTCAACATTAGCAGAAAATATCCGTATTGGCCAACCTTAAGGTCAAAATATTAGCGGCTGTATTGGCCGTGGAAGTGTATATCGGTGGAGCCCTGTAATGTGGGCTCAGAAAGCCGGGTGGGAGTGTACTTGTGTGTCCATGCATGCGTGAGTAGACTGTCAGTAGTCACAGCAGTGCCAGTACTTCATATTCATGTCTCTCTCTCCCTCTGTCTCTTTGTCGCTCTTTCTTTCTTTCTTTCTCCCTGCGTCTCTCTCACCTGTCCATTTGTCGCTGCTTGACAGTTCTCATTATTGCCTTGGCACTAGCTCAGCATGTCCTGCCAAAGCAAGACACTGAAATGGAATTTGAGAAAGAGGGAGTATGTGGGAGATTGTAAATGAAGAAAGGGAGGAAGATGCTGACAGAGAGAGAGAGAGAGAGAGAGGAATGAGAATCAGAAATAAAAGGGAATCAAATGAGAAAAAAGGGGGAAAAAACAAAGAAACAGGAGGCTGTGTATGAGAGCGAGGGATGCTGCAGCATAATTAAAAGTACTTAACTCTCTCCAGAATGACAATGAAGAAGCAAACAAAAGTGACAAAGGTATTAACATGGACACGTATACCTGTACACAGACAAACACCCACACTGACAACACAGACACCAAGCCAACACCACAGAGCATCCAAGGGGCCACACTGTACAGACTGCAGTCCCATTCAAACAGGAACAGAACAGCAGCACAGGACTTTATAATAACTGAAGGTGACAACTGTGAAACTGTTAGTAAATAAAAAAGTCTGTGTGCTGGGATTCTGTGATCACTTGGCTGACGTTTCTGTTGCTGGTGCTCACCTCTTTGTCTGCTCGGCCATGGTAGCGACTTTGTTTTGTCTCTCTTTTCAACCCAACTGGTCGAGGCAGAGCCTGGTTCTGCTCGAGGTTTCTACCTGTTAAAAGGGAGTTTTTCTTGCCATTGTCGGCTAGTGCTGCTGATGGTGGGATCGTTGGGTCTTTGTGTGTGTGGAAGTCGGTCTCGACCTGCTCCATGTGATAGAGTGCCCTGAGATAACTTTGTTATGATATGGCGCTATATAAATAAAATTGTATTAAATTAATATCTGTTACACACCAAAAGTTTTTTTCTTCTGTGAGTGTGAAAGTGCTCACTACATTTCACGGTGGTTTTCCTACACTCCCATTAATTTTCTGTATGTTAGGTAACAAAGGTCAGACAGAACGCATAGTGTAAATTAATCACCACTGGACCTTTTTTGCAGTCCATGTTTATTCATCACCAGTGTTGGGAAGGTTACTTTTGAAATGTAATAGGTTACAGATTACTAGTTACCCTGTTTAAAAAGTAATAAGTTATGTAACTATTTTGATTACTTCATTAAAGTAATTTAACTTATTACATTTGATTACTTTACTTAACAAATGTTTTAAACTGGGCAATGTTACAGCCTGGCTCAAGGCTGCAACAAATTAGGGAGTCACAGACACAAAACCAGTTAGGTGGACCAAATGTAGTTTATTTAGCCAGCATTTAAGCAGAATAGATGTATGGAAGTGTGAGGTATCAGTAGTGTGAAGCATGTATGAATGAATGGTAGATGTTTGTGGGGTGTTGTAGATATGGGTAAAACCCTTAACCCCTACTTAGACCCCCCCTGGTACCAAGCTGCCATGGGCTGAGCAGCAACCTCTCTCCTGTGTGAGCAACAAAGTCCAGCGAGACAAGCAGCACTGTTACAAGAGAAGCAATCCCTTAAAAGCCTTTGGCTCCTCCTCCAGCTCTCAGGTGTACACACTCCTCCTGATGAACCACACCAGCTGTCAGCCATCAGCCTCAGGATCAGGCCACCAGCATCCAAGGGGGGTGGGTCGTCACAGAGTCGACAAGAGACGTCTGTGCTGACGGGAAAACTATATATATGTGTGTGTGTGTGTGTGTGTGTGTGTGTGTGTGTGTGTGTGTGTGTGTGTAAATATATATGTAAAAGAATATATTGGGAAAGAAAACACCGTGCTGCTATGGCGGAGATTGAAATGTGATCCTAGAATCACACTTTTTTTATGTTTGACTGGGACCCAGCAACTGCGGGAAAACATTTTGTCAGAAATTTACTGTAAAACTGTAAAAATGTGATGAACTCGGAAAACATTGTGTGGATTTATAATTTCTTTTCAACCCGTGTACGCTGAACCGCAAAAGATGAATAAAAAGAATACATTTGGACTGCCTGATTCTTTTGAAGTTGAAGACCTGTTTCCTCCTGAACAAACTAATTTGATCATTCTAGACGATGTTATTTTTCAAGCCTCAGATCACCCCAAAGTGGTGAAAATTTTAACGCAGTACAAACATCATAAAAATATATGCGTCATTATAGTGGCTCAAAATGTATTTCACCATGGTAAAGCCATAGCCATACCATCAGTTTGAACAGCACTTATCTGGTGATGTTTAAAAACCCTTGGGACAAATTACAGATGAAGATATTGGCTCATCAAGTCTTTCCCTTGCAAAAGTAATTTTTCTTGGAAAGTTTTGAAACCGCTACCAAAGAGCCGCACGGATATTTAATCCTTGACATCACACCCGCCTGCCCAGAACAATACAGACTGCCTCATCAGTGGCCAGTCGTGTATACTCCAAAAACAAAATAAGTCATCATGTCAACGAGGTTAAAAACCTCTGCGCCTGGGAAATGTAAAGAGCCTATTGCTCCCCTGACTTTCTCCAGGCTCTGTGCAAAATTGCTTTAAATCTTGAAAGGAAACAGCCATCTGTCTTACAAAGAGACAAATTAGCCAAGAGCGGAGACGGATGGACTCCCAATGGAGAATTTGTTTACAAGGGCCAGATTGTGACAGGGTCTGATATGACTGATTTATTTAAAAATCTCTTGCCCTCTGGATGAGTTTCTTAAAGGGCACATAACATGAAAAAAACACCTTTTCTTTTTATCTTATCTGCATTACCTACCTACCCACAAACTGAAATAAGACCACCCAGTTTTTGTGGTCTGTCTATATCAGAAAACACGAACAATTAAACCGTTCTGAATTTGCTCCCTTTTCTACGTCATAACGGGACTCATTAGAATAATAATAAGTCCCTGTCTGAGTCTCTCCACCCACGGCCTGAAAACTAACTTTGCAAGGGTTCACCATTTTGTTCTCGCCAGCTACAGACTTGGAGTATCATGTCGGAGCTCAGAAGTAAACTCAGAAACTGCTCTGTTGTTGGCTGCATCAACCAACACAATTTTGTGTCTGACTGCTTTTCGAACCTGGGTCAGTACACTGCAGGACTGTCGACTAAACTGTTCTTTAGAGAGGATCAGAGCCGACTGTCCGCCGAACTACAGGAGAGACAAATGTAAGTACTTCAAAAATAATGATGCTATGTGTTTCTGTGGCCGTTTAGCAGCTAATAACGCTAATAGCTGCTAACGCTAACAGCTGAGTTATAGTGTTTTCTAGAACGTTGTTAGCGGTAGGCTACTTGCTGCAAGATCCACACTAACATTCAACAACTATTAGTTTGTTGGTTGAATGTCTCTAAGATTAACTTTGTCTTATCAACAGTCGTAAATAATGTGAGCGTAAATAACGGGAACCGCCACTGTCAGCCCGAGCCGCAGGGGCAGCTGGCGGGAGCAGCCTGAGCCGCTATTTGACGCGGCTGTCACTGTTGCCACCAGAAATGCCACTACTAGTTCCCGCAGCCACATGTTGAGCTTGCTGTTCCTCCGTCAGTCCCCGTCCCACTCCGCTTGTAGCTGGTCTGCAGTCAAAGTTACAGTTGTTACGCTGAGCTACTCGTGTGTTAGCATGTCGTGTTGCTGTGGTCGTGTTTTGCTGAGACACTAAACATTCAGAGTCTTTAGACTTCGTATCGTCAGCAAAGCCAATGAAAGCAGAACCAACCTTGTGTAAGTTTTACAAGCTTTTATTTCAAACCACACAAAGTAAAGAAAACAGCCTTACACAAGTGAAAAATAAATAACAAAGTAACAGTTGTCTTTAGATGACCTTCGTAATAAATCAACCAAATAATGTAAATTATATATATATATATATATTATTTAGCACCACGCAGGCGGGCAGCACCACCCGATTCTCCGGCCCAAGAAGCCCCAACACCAGCTTACAAAGCTTCTGTAGGCCAAATATCTGTAACGGCTGAGCAAAGTGTACATGATGTTTAGTCAACAGTAATTGGTAATAACTTCCATTTACACTACCGTTCAAAAGTTTGGGGTCACATTGAAATGTCCTTATTTTTGAAGGAAAAGCACTGTACTTTTCAATGAAGATGACTTTAAACTAGTCTTAACTTTAAAGAAATAC
>JAVQJL010100028.1:0-29661 GCA_036024295.1 Nannoperca obscura | reverse complement strand
CCAAATGAACATTTTCCCCTTTAAACAACCGCGAATAAAAAAAAATTTTTTTTTTGTTTTTTAAAATTTTAAAAAAAAAAAACAACTTATATTCCCCCCCCCCCCCCCCCCTCTCACGTTGTCTGTCTCTCTCTCTTTCTGTGTGTACAGATAATCATCCCATAGAATATGCCATAGATGGGACCAATCGTTGGTGGCAAAGTCCCTCTATTAAGAATGGAATGGAGTACCACTATGTGACTATCACACTGGACTTGAAACAGGTACTCAACCATTTCACATTTGAGTTTCTAACATGTTCTCCCTGTTTATTTGGATTCCCATTAGTTGTTTCCTTGGCAACAACTTCCTGGGGTCTATATTCAACTAAAATACTTACAGTCAAAACTTGACTTGCACTTCATACATTTACAGTTAAATCAAAATCATACATATACAAATCATTTAAAACAGTTAGAACAATTTAAATCGATTAACAGGCAGAACAAACAGCAATACTTTCAGTTCATCTAAACATCCGTATTACAGAATAAGGTGGCTGTATGAAGAATGACAGCTGTGGTCGGCTTGGATTCACGTTGGTCGCAAAGGACTTTAATGGTGACTTGTCATGATTGGAATCCACTGTGACCGCCATGAATCAAACCCGACCACAGCATCCATTCTCTGCGAAGAAGCAAACAACCATTTTTCCATTTATCAAGCTTCATTTAACAGCATCAAAAACCTGAATAACTTAGGTTTAGTTGGTGTGCAACTTTAGTCTGTGTTTTTGAGAATTGAAATGAGGAAATCTGGTCCCACAGTTTAGTCTGCATGGTTTTGGTTTAGAGTGGTCCAGTATAGAGTGTATGGCGCATTCATTCATCAATCGTAATGATTGCACATGTTTTTGTATTTTGAAACAAATACAAGAAAATCAAAGACAAAATAAAACATACATTGATTTATCTCGAAATCAGGAGAAGAATTGGGGAAAATTATAGAAAATTGACATGAAATTACCCAGATCCTTCTGTGAGATAATACAATGATGATATAATGATATGGCTTGGCCTGTAGCCAGCTTCTTAAATGTCGAGATTTCTGCTTTAAAAAAAAAAATAAAATAAATATATGTTCTATATAAATAATACCCTTTTGCTTTGCTGACTATTGAATTAACTAACTGTTGACATCATTTTTCAAGACATAAATTAGTTAAACCTTCTTTGCTATCAATCATTTCATATGCATGTGTGTCACACTTTAAATAATCAGATTTCCATTTTTGATTTGAAAGACTTGGCAGGACTCTGTGATGCTGTGTACTGGTATGGTGATTTAGGTCATCTAGTTTAGTTTAGAAGTGTGATTAAACAGATTGTTCTGCCAGATTATAATTATTTAGATGTCATGAGAATAAAACTAATGAGGCTAAGAGACTTTAGTTCACGAGAAGCCGACAGTCCATTAAGAAGCGTATCATAAATTGCTCCAAAGGTTAAAAACTGATTAATTTTAGGTTAATAATAAAAAAGCCAATATGCTAGACAAAAATTACAATGAAAACAAAGAATGAAGCATGAATGAAACAAAATATTGCAATAACTGCTTATCTCTTATGCATGAATATTGTTTTAGCAGAATGTGTCATTCACATTTTGACAGTTTTGTCAACTTAAAGTATTTTAAGCTTTTCATTTTTGTGGTCTCGTGGACAAAGGCTCATACTTTGCTGTTTGGATAGTTGTGAGATTGAATCTGAGTCAAGATCTTTGTCATTCTCCAATCTTTTCTGTCTCCGTTCACAATGCGCTGCAGAGATGTTTGAAATTGAGGAAAAAAAGTAGAGAGAAAATGGATCTGGGGAAAAATGATGATGGAACGGCAGTAAGGGGAAAGAGAAGAGACATACAGAGAAATAAAAAATAATAAACAGGACACAAAACCACAGTGCAGAGGGATATACATTTTAGTTCTTAGCTAAAAAGCTAAAAAAGATAGGAATAGGTGAATAAGAACACTAGTAAATGTGTTATATAATTGCAGTCCATTTTCCAATCCATTATTGTTGTCTAACACCCATTTACAGGCTTTCCTCTTCACTAAATGAATGTATTACTGAATGTTACCAGCTAAAAGCCAGAACCTGCAGCCAATGTTTTAACATCAAAACTGTCTCTCACTGTGTCTCTACATTGTGGAGGTTGACCTGAAATATATCTTTAAATACATTCCTATGCAACAACGCAATAAGGACATGGCTTCTTATGATACTGCAGCTGCTGTATATACACCATGGTTAAGTAAAGAGTAAACCAACAACAACATAACATTGTCTTCAAACTCTCACATCCAAAAACTGGCTGAATGGTCAAAGAGCAGAATCCTCCAGAATCAAACAAATCTGAGACTAATAACATGTCCTCCTTCAATATTGAAATCTTTGTACACTATATTAACAAATAGAGGCCTGTTGGAAGTCACAGATTAATTCTGTCAGTGCAGTAAAGAGTAAGTGCAGAACAAACTAAACCAACAAAACCAGACCAAAAGTTATATTAAAACAAATATATATATTGGGATATTTCATGTCAGCCTCTTGTTATTATTATGGAATTGAACTGAATTTAGAGGCAGAGAGAGAACAGAAAAATAGTAAGGGGAAAAAATGTTTGTGTGTTTTTTCCAACCATCACAAGCGTAGAATCTAATTATATCTCTGGACAGGAAGTAGGGCGGCAGATATCTTGACATGTTAATGGCTTCAGGCCCATCAATCACACCTTTCATCACTGTGGTGTGGCTGCGGAATATATATACACTCCTGAATGGTCTCACAAACACGCACACACACACGCACACTCAAGTGAATTCATCTGCCTGCACCCACAAACACACTTTCTTAATCACTCACTTCTGACCTTAATATTACCGTGTGGAGCAGGAGACTGACATGTACACACATACACCCCCACTATTATGGCTCTTATCCACAGTCAGACTTGCATTTAGATGCGCAAAAAATGAATGACACGTGATTAGGAAAGATAAGGAAAAAACAGGATAAATAGGAAAAAAATCCTCTTCTTGCTCAGTGTTTCACATGCAGGCTCTTTAAAAGCTTTTTAATACCAGTGTACTTTTTCTTAATGACCACCTACTGGGCCAACTCAGCTTTAAAAGTCATTTTCATATAATAGCCGTGTTTGACGTGTCCACAACATTGTATTATGTGTATTTATTTCTGTGAAAAAGCGGCCTATCTTACTATGAAGTGGTAATTGTTAAGATTTTAATTTGACTAAATACCCCTCTCTTATTGTCCATTGTCATATTTGCTGTTTTCCCCATGAAAAATACATATCTTCAGTATTACAGGACTATAATAACTCACTCAATATGACATTTATGAAGTGACTAAGGGCTCTTTTGTAATATCAAAGTGCAACAGGGAAGGTCTTGGGTGCAGGGACTGTGTGGGCGTCTCCAAGAGCACTTGCTGTTTTGGTTGAAGTGTGTGCAGCAGCGCAAAGTGCAAAAGGGCTGGGTGGGGTGGAATATAGATGAGAGGGTGTGGTGATTAATATATACACTCTCATCCAGTCACATCACTGGTCTCATCGCTCCGAAGCAGCTGTGCCAGTTAAAATGATGCATGACAATAGCTCAACAAGTGAGAGACTCTTCTTCAGGAAATCATATTGTTGTCTGGATGTTGCAGAGTGCCACAACGTGAACACACAGGGCCAAACGTGTTGGTTTTTAACTGTTGGTACTTTGACTGGCGCAGCTGCCCCCAACTATTATGTTGTAGCCCGTTCGCAGCTACCGGCTCAGGCGATTTTGGTAACTATTAGTCATTTAGACCTTAAAATAATAATAATAATGGAAAAAATAGGGCTCAGGTTTAAAAATACCAGAAGACCCAACTTTGCGGAAAATACTTAAAAAAACTCTTTTCATTACTCTGGTTATTACTTCGATCAATTTAGTATTGATGGAAGTAACTGTAGATTGACGTCACCTCTGATCTGCTGTCGCTGACTGTACACTGCCATTATTGTGTGTAAGTGTACGTGCAAACATGTGAATTCTTCAGTGGGTGTTTTGAGTGTATATATGTGTGAGTCTTGATCAGTCCGACAGAAAGCTATTTACCCTCCAGTGCACCGAATTTCCCTTGTGACCTCAGTCATCTCACTCAGAAAATGACAGTGGGCGTGCGTGCGTGCGTGTGCGTCGGTGTATGTGTGTGTGTGTGTGTGTGTGTGTTGTTATCGCCTGTGACATCACCACCCTCATTTCCTCTCTTGTTATTGTTGAGCCTCTCTGGATAGAAAGACTAAATAATGAGAGAGTGGGAGCTGAGGGTCCGTGTGTGTGTGACAGAGACAGTTGATGTCTGTGTATGTTCTTCATCCTTTGAATTCTTGAATTTTAATTTTGCATGCAGATGCATCTGACTTGGCAATCAAAGTAAAAGTCCTCTGCAGAGACCTGTTAAAGAGGGTTGAAAGCCGTATCTGACTTCATGAGAGCTTAGTTTCTTAAGGTTTAACTTACAGGTCTAACTCTTTTTAATATCAAATAATTACACTTTATTTTTCTTATTATCCCTCCAGTCATTTCATATCAAACTAAAGGTTTTCCAGCCATGTGTCTCCAATATGTGAAGTCTTGTGTTGCTGAAGGCTGTTGCTGTATGCATACAAATTAAGAAATTACAAAAGAATGTATTAGGACTATTTTACCATGAGAGGTTAAACTTGCCTCGTCATGGCAACAATCTTTTGTCAGCTTCAGACGGGATTCAGTTAAATTGCAGCTATTATGGAAATGCAGCAGCCAGTTTGATTGATGGACAGTTTGTTTCGACGTGGTCAAATCATGCACCGGCTCTGCTCTCGGGGGGGCGGGAGGAGGACCTGGCAGAGTGATCATGGTCCTGAAAGAGGCTGTCAGTCAAAGTGCTTTCATTATCCACAGCTCTTAAATACCTCAACATACAGAAATAGACATAAACACACCCAAATGCAAAATGCAAAAACAATTGGAAATTAGTTTTTAATGGTCTACATACATTCTACAGGTACAAACCAGAGAGACTAACTCTGTGTACGTCCATAAAATGCCTTTTGGTCACAACGGTGAGCAGCCAGTGGTTTTAAACTATACAAAATTTCATAAAAGTATAAAAGAAGCACTACACGTATGTTTAGAGAAAGCTTCTTGTTGTGTGGAGGTGGGATTTGAAAACATAACGACACGGAGCATTGAGAGAATGAGTTCTAAGTGTCAACAGAGATGAGAGATAACCGGCCTTATTGGGGAGGCTGTGGCTCAGGAAGTAGAGCGGGAACCATCAAGGTTGAACACCGCTATTTAATTGAAGTCCATTTACCATTGTCACCGACTCTGAGTGCTCAGTTAGAGACAGCCTTAATGAAGAAAAGGCATATGGGGAAAAATAATGCTCACGTCTCGTTAGCCAGCTGTGTTCCGTTATACGATTTGAGAGGTTTCTGTTATACTTTGTTGCTCCTACAGGGACGTTCTCCTTCCTCCTGCCTTCACTCCTGTACATTCTGCTCTTGTCTCAATCTTGAATCACAGCTTCAGATCCTGTCCAACAAAGATCCCATCAAACATAACTTCAGAACAAAGTTAGAAATATGCTTACTTGCATTGGTTATGATCCTCACATACACTGTAATCAGCCTTTTTGATCTACAATACTCTCAAGGTTACAGATAAGGTAATACAAGGTGTTTCTGGAGGTGAGCATCACACCTGTCTAAAAAGACTTGTCAGACAATCCCTGCTGGTGTTTTTTGTTTTTTTTGTCAGCTCTGCTCTTTCTTTTCTTTTTTTTGCTACTTTCTTTTATTGTTGTTCGTTTGACTGTCGCTACGAGCCCCTCCCATTTCACCTACCAACCACAGCTACAGCACAGTACATGCGTCAAAATGTACTTCCACTTTCAAGCACAGGTTTTAGATATTAACACACAAAGAGCAACGACCACATTTATTTGAAGATCTAAATGAGGGAATGTTGCAGCTTTAAACCTTAATTTTTCAACTCTTCGTCACAGTCTACAGTCAGCGTCTTGGTCAAGGACACCTTTAATAAGGCAGATGCTTGAGTCTGTGAGCCTTTACCCACAATATATATAATATATATATAACTTTATAACATATATGCTGGAAAGAAAACGGCATATCCATCTTATAGGAGACATTTTGTGTACGAAACGGTATTTCCTATTGTAAATGGTCATGAGAATCATACCTCCAACTTCACACGGCCACACGAACACGGCCTACCTAGGGGCTAGATAAAAGCACCCATTCTTTACTTTTATATTAATAAAGCTCATCAGAACGGCAGAAACATCTGCTGTACCCAATGAAACTTTGTTGGTCTATGTTTGACAGTAGCTCAGGCCAAAGCAAGAATGTGGGAGAGATTGCAGCATCTGGTGTTTTGTGCAGACTAAAGCCTATTTAAAAAGCTTAAGGCAGAATTACGACCAAGTCTGTGAGCGGGCGAGTGTATGTGTGCATGTGTTATTTGTGTGTGTAAGTGTGTTTTTGGCAGTTCAGACAGAGAGGCAGACTTAAAGGGAGTGGATTTCAATTGGATGTTACACACCAGACCATTTCTCAGTTTTATCCAGAGGCCGTTGTTTGCATATACTGCACTCCACCGCAGCCTCTGCACTGTTTAAGCCAATGTGAAAAGCACAATAACTTATCTGGTTTTTTAAAATATTTTTCCTGCAATTTGGTTAAATATTGAACTATATTCTAATGTATTTGCTGCAGAGCTGTCAAGAGACTGTCATTCAAAACACTGCAGCATCCAAAACATCTCCATGATTTGTTTTTAGTGGCAGCTCAGTGGAAAAGCAGAACGATCTTGCGATGAGTTGACTGTGTGGCTCCAGTGAATATCTCTTGCCTGTTTGCCTGCACTAAGTTTGGCAGTCAGGGATGCTTGATGATTCACACACACATTATTTAGATCTGGGCCAAAAGCTACTTTATTAGTCCAGTGAGATGTTAACACATTTTTTTTTCAAGTGAGTAAATTTTAACGAGTCTGCATACCAGGACTGTTGCTCTGACGGCATTTCCACCCGTCTGTCTGCATGTCTGTGTGCGTTTGTCTTAAACAAACTAAGTATTTTTGGTTTCTCATTCTGATCCTATTCCACTTTGTTTCTGATCACTCTTTTTATACTGTTGTGCGCATAATCCTGCTATAATTAGCTGGAGCACTAACTGGCATTGGAGTTTGATGCCATTTTTATCGGGCCAGAGAGATTTTAATGTTTCTGTGTGAATGGCCTGTAAACACCAGCTGTTCAGTAAAACCGCTGTCACTGTGTGTCCAAATCACGCTGAGACAAAATGGATTCTTCACAGTCCATTTAATTGTAGGCAGCCCAACCATACTGGACACACCACTTAAATGGACTGATTAAAATAAACATTAAAATAAACATTTTAAGTGCTCATTTGGCTTTTGTGCTCAAATATCTGCCAAAGGGCCGTTGCCTGGCTTTAATTACTATTTCCTGTCAAATGTGTAAGATTGCTGCAGTAAAATGCTTGAGAACTATGTGGAAATGAGCATTCATTTTATATTGTTGTGAAATCACTTCATCCAAAAATTGCTAGATGTGAAAATAGGAGACACTTGTCATATCTAGAGATATACGCCACTCTGTAGCCTTTATAGACTTGGTGAATAATTTGCCTCCACTCCTCTGCAATGTCAACACTTCTATCTGAAGTAATGTGTAATATAAAAATAAGCAAATTCAGTCAGTTGTTTATTTTAGAAACAGAATTATTCATCAGTGCAAAAACAAAGTACAGATAAGAGAGTACATTGTGTCATCTGGGAATAAATGAGTCACTGATTGTTTCACTCTTTTAACTTAACCAAGTCCAACGAAACTTTTTCAGAACATGCAGATCTGCTTTGTGCTCTCCTTTGAGATAAAATCAGTACTCATAAGAGAAATAAATATTTGATTGGTTTCATGAGGGCACTCTCTGTTTGTGCATTAACCAGTTGGCACGTTGGCATGCGTTTTTTTTCCTCACGTAGACAGAGAACTTCTTAGCATACAGTCTATTTGTCTAAGCTATAGTTATTAGTGCATGTTTAGTGACATTGTGTTTTTGTGCCCCTGCCCAGCTCAGTGTCAATCAAAGACATTAACTGAGCTACCCACTTCTAAGCTTGAAGGATAAAGGAGCATATCTGATATTTTCCCAAAGATTTATTTCAATACTAAAAGTATTAATAATGAATAAAAAAATCACTTATATATAATTTCTTAATCCAAAAGGAATACTATACTGTATTATTGTGCACATTCTTTTAATTCATTAATTTAATGAGGTATGCCTTTGTATCCAGTGAGATGACATTTTGTTTGCTTCATTCTAACATTTGGTAACTCAAATGTAACCTGATGAAACTTGCAGACACCCGGCTAGTTTGAGCTTATGGTTTAAGCTCAAAATTGGCAAACCAGGCTGCAGTTAAAGAATAAATAAATAAATAAATTAAATCAGTTTGAGAATCCAGCCAATTAAATATAAAATTATCTATTCATGATGTGAACTCATACCTGCCTGACATTGAATGTCATGGATGCAAGATAAATATTCATTTACCAGCAGTGTGATTTCTTGCAGGACAGTGATTGGTGTGTTTATTTGTTGATGCTGTGTTGAGCTTAGAGGCAAAAAAGAAAATTCCTCGTCTGATCCACATCTGATCAAAACGTAGAATATGATGCACTGCAACTCTACACACGCATTCACTCACTCACACACACACACACACACACACACACACACACACACTGTATTAGTTAGCTGTGTTCATCTATGTTTAGCTGCTGGAGCTGCCTAGCTGTCCCAAAGCTGTCACCAGATTACAAGCTACCACTGAGAGCTCCCTTACACACACACACATACACACACACACATATATACCACCCCGTCCTCTGTGTGAGAAAACAGGTAACATTGAGTCTTTGTAGTGGGTTTGAATGACTGCTATAAGGTTACCTTGAAATACACATTCTCACAAACACACACACACCTGGTAGCTTTCTCCCTCTTCTAATTGCTGCAATGTGACACTGCTTCCCACATCCCAAGAAAAAAGAGAGATATATTCACAGAGAGAAAGGACAGGGTGCTGAAGAGAGACGGGGAATCACCATTTGACCTACATCCAATGTCTGTCTGTCCGGCCGTCCGTCTCAAACTAATGGAAAGTCAGTCTGGACAAAGATCATTGTATTTTGTTGAAAAACAATCTGGTTATTTCAGTATTTATTCTGAATAATAAAAGGTGAAGATGAAAAAAACATGAATAATTCAGATAGAAATCTGATAATGAACATACCGTATGCAGCCCTCACATTCACCATTGTTTTTATTTACTTCACAGGACTTCCTCCCCATTGTTTTTATCCACCTTCGACTGGCACACTCAAACTCTATAATCACCAAAAGCAGACCCTGTTTGCTGTGTATGTAAACATCACTCCATATTTACCACGAATTCTGAGTGTGAAATTTATGCAATGCAGTGGCCTCAAAAATCCCCACAATTGAACAAAAACAAGCTTTTGGTACTTTCTGCAATCCCAATCCCACAATGCAATGTGCTGCATTTCAGGGGTTTAAACAGTGGGGCAACATTAAACCTGTCAATGATGCCCAAAAATCATAATGAGCCTTTTCTTGAGATTTCAAGTGTCTAACATCTCAAGTAACGGCTCACTATAGAGAAAATAAGTGTCTCTTATATGGGGAGCAGTGAGTCAGTAAACAAGTGTGATCTCAGACACATAGCTATAATGTCTGTGATAAGTAAGTTCAAACCAATCTAATCCTTTATAAAGGTCCTTGTATTTGTTTTCTTGAAAATTGTCAAAAAAGAAATGTACTGATGTGAACTTGGGTCAGAAAATGTTATAGTGCATTGAAAGTGTTGGATTTAGGAGGGCTTACCCAATTCGTCACTCCTGGCTAAATTATTGTACTTACAGTAAAATTCAGCAATAGGTCTGCTATAATAATGTATATAAATCTAGCATTTATTGAAACCAAAGTTGTTTTGGCAGGTATCTGTATACTATAGGTTAAATTGTTTTTAACTCATTATTTTCCTCTCTGTGTTTTTCAGGTTTTCCAGATCGCCTATGTGATTGTAAAGGCAGCCAACTCACCTCGGCCAGGTAAGCATTCTGCTTCATAATTTTTATTTAGGCAGCCACACAATGTCCCAAGTGTTAACATTATTACTTTGATTATGAAATAAAACAATAACTGTGATTAAAGTGCCAGCTACAGACTTATTTTCAGTATTTGTCTTATGAACAGTTAAATACAATAATTGCAGCCTTTTGACAAGTAATGCAAAAAAATAATTAATAATGCAAAGTGGCCATATGATGTTTCAATATTAACTTAAAATGCATAAAGACGGCCAGATTTTTTGCATAATGTGAATTTTCAAAATGAATGGAACATAGTGTTTCATAGTGTTGACAGTAGTTTGTATTCTGCAGAGTGCCATCAAATTGCTGATTTGGTTTTTCCATTAACTGGACTCTCTTCACTTCACATTTAATCAATTCAGGAGGTAGACTAAGGGGGTCATCAACTACATTTGTCCAAGGGCCAGAATTGTTCAAAGAATATATATGTGTGTGTTTGTGTGTGTGTGTATGTGTATATATGTGTGTGTGTTTATATATCTGGGGCCAGTTGATGAACCCTGGTCTAAGCTATCAAGAAATGTGGAATTGAATATTCTGTCAATTTTCTATGTATTTAAAGTAGGGTGACCTAAACACAGTCTTGGATGTCTATCATTATTTTTATTGATCTGTTCTCCTCTCCACAACACATCATGAAGCATTTCATCATTATTTTCTTCACCAATATTTTTGTCCACAGGTAACTGGATCTTGCAGCGTTCAATCGATGGTGTGACCTTTGCACCCTGGCAGTACTACGCCATCACAGACACAGAGTGCCTGACAAGGTTCAACATTAATCCACGGACAGGACCTCCGTCCTACACCCGAGATGATGAAGTTATCTGCACATCTTTTTATTCGAAGATTCACCCTCTGGAGAACGGAGAGGTAACACACACTGCCTCTGTAAAACTGGGTTTAGGTTTGGGCTGGGTTTTCTCAGGCTGGGATTGAGTGGGTTCAGTCAAGTTTACTTTGGGTGGATTAGGTATGGCAAATTTTGATTGGGTGAGTACAGTACAATGAGTTGGGTTGTGGTAGGTCTACTTAAATTGCACTGAGTCAAACTAATCAGAGTTTTGGGGAGATTTAGGGATTGGGCTGATGCAGGTTAACTTGGGTTTGCTTGGCTTTCAGAGGGGTGAGTAGGATTAATTATAGTTTGGTTGAACTGAGTTTAGTTAAACTACTGTGTTGATTTGGGTTGCTAGAAACTATGCCGGCAAAGGATTGTTTTTAGTACAGTATTGGGCATGCATTTCATCACCATGTACCACTCGTCAGTGGCCAGACCCAGATCCAGGTGCACCGAGCCCAGTACATTTTTGATTCAAACATGAAAGACAGGTTCTGTTGTGACATTTCTGATCTAATTCTAATTTCTGTAATTTGGACCAAAGAAATTAGACCTCGAAGCATAGCAGGTTAGGTAAAAGGTAGTAAGAGAGCAGCTAGAGAGGGGAAACTAATCCATAAAGAGAGCAGGCAAGCAGGCAGGAAAAAAAATCCAAAGCAGGAAGAGATCACAAGCAGGCAGGAAGGGCAAAGGCTGGAACTCAATGGCTATGATCATAAAATGATCTGCGAAAGACAGTAATCTTGTGGACCAGTATGTATACTGAATGACTGAAGGGGAATAACAGAGTTACGACAAGAGATGTTGCTACAGTGCCTCAGTAGCTAACATGAATACAGTAGTAGGCAGAGGATGTGTGAAAAACCATACACAAAACACAAAAACCATATAAAACAGAAAAGAAAGTAAAATCTTTGATATATGCACTCTCTCACCAGTCTAGTATTCTGAGCAGGATAAATAATGGAATGCTACATGTCGGTTTTCAAATTAATAAGTAGATCAGAGGCTGTTTTCTAAAAAGTGGGTACATTTCTTTTCACATGCACAACTGGTAATATCATTTGAATCGCTGATTGGAAAAGTAGGTTCCGATTTTTTGAAAACACACACACACACACACACACACACTCACACTCACACACATGTTGCACACCACTGTTTACTGTAAAGTTGCTTTGATCATCTGTGTGTGTGTGTGTGTGTGTGTGTGTGTGTGTGTGTGATTGCACACAGTAAGAACAGAGAGCCAATCCTGCTATAACTGACATTAATGAAGAGGAAGAGGACTGCAAAACACACACACACACACGCACACACACACACACATACGCAAACACACCCACACAAAAAAACTAATCACACGTCTACATCTACCACACAGGCCTCTAATTGTAGATGCCTGTATGAATATGTGTACGCATTAACATGGGTGCTGGAGTGTGTGCTTGTGCACACGCCTGCCTGCACGCGTGTTTGGTATGTGTCTTCCTGTGTGTTTGTGCTGTATGTGTGTCTGTGTCCTGCGGGGGAGCGCTAGAGGGGGTGCGAGCTGGGAGATGTCAAGAGCTGCAAGTAACGACGGAGGTGTCTGAATGTGTGTATGTACTCTGTGTGAGGGTACATGTGTGCGCGCGTGCAGGGTTGACAGCTCCCTAGCCGTCTGATCACAGTGAAACCATAATGAGTCGTAGGCGATGTGTCACAGCATCGCACACACATGCTCGCACACACACTCCCAATGTCACCCCACCACTCATCACACACGCACACATACACAAGCATCTTCTTCTCTACTTCCAAGTGTGCAGCTTGCACCCATCAAGTCTTCCCCCTTGACACACACACACACACGCATACACACACACACACACACACAGACACACACACACGGTCAGCCCACTCTGTAAGACTTTTTTGCAGTTGCCAAATGTTGCTTTTGGCCACATTAGTGAGACAGACAGATGGACAGACAGGCAGGCAGGCAGACAGAACCTCACACTCCTTATTATGTGGCTGCTTGTTGATTGTTGGTGATACAGACTGTATATTCATGCTCATTCCTCTTCTACACTGATTTAACGGCAAAGTAAGGCAGTTACAATACAAAATGGCAATTTCTTTGCTAGACAAAATTAAAATGTCTACACTGGGTCCATGTGACGAGGTGTCCTGGTGCAAAAAAGCAACATACTCCTTGGATGGAAAGCCTAATTTTGCATCATAGTAATTTTCGACTCAGTGGTTTTCTGATCAGGACACCTTAATATCCAAGCAGTCATGCTACTAGTTTAACTACTGAGCATGGCGGCAGCAGCATGGTTAAGGTCAGGGAAAGACTGTGGTTATGGCAAATAAAGTATGGTTAAGGTACGGTTAGGGTAAGGCAACGGAAAGGATTATGGTTACGGTTAATAAAATGTTGAAAGTTAACTGCAGGTTAAGATATGAACAGCAGTCTCCGGCAAAAAAAGTCTTACTTGCTGACATGCTACACGCCCATCAACCACCCCGACCTCCACAGCTCGTCTTTGTGTACCTCTTTAATCAAAGATGTTACATTTAAGCATCTTTTTTAACTTCCATCAAATTATTATCTAATTAAATGTTGCTTAGTAAAATACAGAAAACACCACCATAGTTAAGCGTGTTGGTAGCATACATTTAACAGTCTTGACCTTTTTTTTTTTGCTCATTCGTCTTTTTAAAATTTTGCAACAAATGCTTCCTGTTACATAACTATTAATACTCATAACCTTCCTCCTTTCGAATTGTTGTCTCTTTGGCTTTACTGAAGAAGCTTCTCGCTTTGTTCGCCATCTGCCACTGCGAGAAACTAAAAGCACCTTTAATGTTTGTCTTAGTTTAACTCTGCTGTTACATTGTCTTGTCTATAGATCCACGCGTCTTTGATCAATGGCCGTCCCAGTGCAGATGACCCCTCCCCGACCCTGCTGAACTTCACCTCTGCCCGTTACATCCGGTTGGTGTTTCAGCGAATCAGAACACTGAACGCTGACCTCATGACTCTGACCCTCCGTGACCCCAGAGATATTGATCCCATCGTGACGAGACGGGTGAGGCTCAACACGCATGCATAACACCTTTTTCTTTTTTTTCTTTTTTTTAATTATAAATATCTGCCTGGAAAATGACAAATAAGTTAGAATTATTTCATCATTTTTAAGTTAAGTCAAATGTATACTTATACTTAGTATCTCATAATTGTGATTAGGTGTGTCAGACTTTAAGAGATCTCAGTCAAAACCTTCAAAGCGATTCACCACTGCTGCTGCTCAGCACCAGATATGTAATCACCACCAGATAAGAGACCGTGGTCTCTTATCTGGTGATGATTACATATCTTGCTATAATACTGCCTTTTAAACATTACGATGTCATACTCATTATAATGTGTTTTCCTTCTCTCGCTCTCTCTCTCTTTTCAGTACTACTACTCCATTAAGGACATCTCAGTCGGAGGAATGTGTATCTGTTACGGCCACGCCAAAGCATGTCCACTGAACACTGTTACAAAGGTAAAATACTTAACTCTCTGTTTCTTCCACTTAACAATACCACCAAGGTAATGGAGCTCCTCTACACTGTTGAAGAGGAGCAAAGAGCACCGTCGGGCACCAGCGTTTTATCTATATATCAAACTTTCTGTGTCTGTGTCTGTGTGTGTCTGTGTGTGTGTGTGTGTGTGTGTGTGTGCGTGTGTGTGTGTCCGCGTGCCTGCATGTCTGTCTGCAGGGGACACAGGTGACACAGTGAAGCATTGTCTCCTATCTCACTTCAAACAGTGGAGTGTTTGATACCAGACACCTGATCTCCCTCTCGCTCACCACACACACACACACACACACACACACACACACACACACACACAGTCTTGTGTCCTTTACATGTCCAGAGGCTGAACAACGAAGACTAACTCAGATTTGACACTGGTGTCTGGTCCCTTGGTCATGATGTCATTGGCATTAAGTGATGTCACTGATGTGTAAAGAGCTCCAGTTTCTTCTTTTCTCCGGCCTCTCTCTCTTGAATCTGAAACTTGAAACTAAAAACAAGCTAACCCATTACCGTTGAGGTAGCTGAAAGGATCCAATCACATACCAATCACCAATCATGTATTTTTTATTTCTGCAAATCATCATCCAAAGCATATTATAGCATTTTTCTAACTTCATGCAGCCATTTTTTTCCTTACATTATATATTATTTTAGTTCAGTAAAATTCCTCTGCTGAGATTTCAAACTTGTTTTATAAAACATCACACTGAACATTTCTGCCATTTCATTTTGTGAAAAACTTATGTCACTGTTGAATAATTAACTGGGTTGGTGCAATGAAAGGCTCAAACTTCCAGGATTTGGTTGTGACATAAACACACAATACAGGAAAACTACATTTTTGGAGTTACGTCCAAATATTCATTCACTTATTAAAAACATGTATTTTCAAACGTGTTTCTACTAGTGTAGTATATAATTAGACACATAATGTATCAGGCCTCAGTGTGACACATTATCAACTGTATTATACTTCATGTAGAGATTTTCTAAAGCCCTCAGTTCCCACAAGACATTTTGCTTCTTTACTTTGATACAAGTTCATCCATCCATGCAGTCAAGTCCTGGGCAGACGTTCAGAAGGCAGAAAAAGTGGAGACCTGTGAGATGATTTGTTGCTGATCGTCTACAGAACATTTGTTCAGATGCATTCTCAGTACAGAGGCAGCCTGAAGCCAGAGCTGTAGCGTTATGTTTCGGATAAAAGGGGCAACTTCACTCGTGCCAACAAAACTGAACTTGGCTCTAGCTCTGCATTTGTACTGCTCTCCTCACAGACAAATCTGGCTCCCTCTACACATCAACCAATTTACAGAAAGTCCTAAATTGAATTACTGAACCTCGAAGTTGGCAAATGTCCTGCTACATTCTGCTTTGACTGTTTTGAATTTATATCTCTCCTGGGAGATTAATAGTGAACCCATTTGCTACCGACCAAGTGAACCAAGTTCTTTTATTGCAGTTGGCTCCCCTGTAAGTACGTTGCTGTTTGATAAGCTTTCAATAGGTCATGCATATTGGTAATTACCTGTTTGCAGCTCTCATTCATGTGAATGTTTTGTTGCCACATTATGTTGCACAAAGAAGACAATTGACTCACCCACAACCACAATAACGTGTTAGTTTATGACACGGTGTCTTGAGCTGTGCAAATTGTGATTTGTGAAATTGGACTGTATAAAGAAAATTGACTTGACTGTATGTATACTCTCACACTGTTAATACACTAAAAATGCATATTACATTTCAGTTTTCAAAATAAAACCAACCTGAATTTTTATTTTTATATTTTGGAAACTTTTAAGAGTTGCCTTATACCACCTGTAGTTTAAGGTTCTCACTCTGCTGCAGTGATAAGTGCACTCAGGGAGTGGTCAGCACCACCCTGACATCACTGGTAGGTGTGGTTACACATGCAAAAGACAAGGTAAACAGTACATTTCAACTTTGTGATACTCTTAACAAATGGAGGGCTGTGGTACTTTAATTATGTAGAGTTAAAGAGAGCTGGTTGATAACCTGCACTTTTTCTTGTAACCCAGGAAACTAGCATGTGGCTCAGAATGCAGTGCAATCTCCTAATTGTGTGAGGAATTTATCTACATAAGTGTCAGTTTTAGATATGTTTTTCTTCACCAGGCACTTGAAGAAAAGTGACTACATGGAATTCAAATACGTCAATGACTCGAATTCTTATGCTAGCAGAAGATCTATTTACTCAAACACAGTTGCTCGTGTGTGATTAATGAACAAATCTGTGAAACTTAACTTTCCATGTGTGTTTTTCATGTGTTTGTGTGGTTGTAGAAATTTAGCTGTGAATGTGAACACAACACATGTGGGGAGAGCTGTGATCGTTGTTGCCCTGGTTACCACCAGCAGCCCTGGATGGCAGGAACCTTCAACACTCGACATGTCTGTGAGAGTAAGAAACATATCACACAACAAATTACATAATTCACGTCACTTGTCAAACTTGTATGTTCTTCCAGAGTTCCTGTGGTGCTGTAGGTATATTGTAATGTAGCATATGTACCCCCCCCACACACACACATTTTATGTGGTAATATGCCTGCAATATTACTACAGCACACCTACAGCTAATAGAAACAGAGTTTTTCAGAACTGAACTGTGAAGCATCTCACTGAAATGTATATTCCTGCTAGCCAATCAGTATTAGTCTTTAATATAAGGCTGTATAAGGCCATCAGAAACCACCATTGTATCCATTAACCTTCATCAGTTATGTAGCAGCAGAGTGATAAGGGTTAAAGGCTTCCACCTGTCATCATAAAACTAGGGTTACAACATGTAATCTTTATTTTATTTCATACAGGCAACACCTTCTAGCCGGCTCTGCAGTCTCAGTGGCCTGATAACTGCTGCTACTACCTTGACACTAACACAAGACTAAGGTGACAAGAAGTTAAAGGTCCTGACTGGCACAATAGTAAAGGAACCAACCATGACAGATCCATTAAGGGCAGGACAGGAAGTGTACCAGAACTGACCTACCCGACCTTGCAGAGTTTGAAGTTGGGATTGCAGCAGCATTAAGCACCTGGTTCACACTCATTGTAAAATGTGAGCTAATGCACGGGACCTCAAACTGAAAGTAGGAATCTTGGGGGGACCTTGGTGTCCAGAAAGAGGCTTAGAGCAGCATAAGGGGAAACCCAGCAGCACCACACAGCTTTACAAGTCAGCAGTGCCAACTCTGAGATCAGACCTGGAGACGGGCCCTGATATTTTCTGGAGATAAAAGTGGCTTTTGCACAGATTTCCACCACCGTTATTCTACAAAAATAACTGCGGACACTGTCATACTCCTTGTGGAGTAACAGTAGGTGGAGGATCCATCCCTGCCAACTTCCAGGATTTCAAGTGTAAGACGACCACTGCTGAGACATTATATAAAAAAGAAACCCATAGGAACCACTGGTTTCACTGCTGCCTTTCAGTCCAAGAGAAACTATTCCACTATGTTGGCACAGCAAGGGTGGTGAAAACAAAATGCTCAGTCACCTGCAACAACATAATCCAGCCAATGGTAGATCACTTTGTAATGTACTTTATCTGGGGTTGTTGCGGCCATACTTTAACTTTCCAGAGAAAACAAATTCTTTATAAACCTTATATAAATTACTGCTGTGTAGAGTCTTGGCATTTGATAAGAAACTTAAACAGGCCAACCTGAAAAACACGCCCCCACAAACGCAGCGCTGTTTTGGGTAACTCCTGGCTACTTACAGGGCAGATTCTGCGATCCTTGCACTGTCAAACCTTTTAAACCATGTATAAATTCACATTTCAGGACAACGCTTTCCTCTCATATGTACATTTTATATGGTAAGCTCACTGAGTAGGAAACGGGCAAAGCTAGGCTCCACACTCACTACCATAATGTGGGAAATGTTGAGGATAAGCTAAGTGAAATGAAAGACCCCCTTTTTCTCTCTGGACTCTAGCGATAACATGCTGCTTATGGTCTGCTTGTAAACCTTCTGGTACTGTCTTCAAAACAGGATTTGATGTTTTTCTAAACTCCCATGTGGAAGAAGTAAATCGATTTTAAAAAGTGGTCCTCTTTGCTTCATGCTCAGTAGGCGGGACTCAACAATCAAATACAGTACTTCAGTACCAACTCTTTGTGTGTGTGTGTTTTCAGAGTGTAACTGCCATGGTAAGGCAGAGGAGTGCTACTTTAATCAGACAGTAGCAGACCTGTCACTCAGCCTGGACACGCTTGGTCAAAATCGAGGGGGTGGAGTCTGTATTGGTTGCCGTGACAACACAGCTGGAACCAACTGTCACACATGCGCTGCTGGATTCTTCAGACCCACCGGGGTACGTAACTTACGCATGCACCTGTGCTTTATTTAAAATTCATTATGATTAAGGGAATTTTAACTGTGTGTAACAATGTTTCTTATCCCTGGCCAGGTGAGCGCTGAGGAGGAGAACCCCTGCATCCCCTGCTCATGTGACTCGCATGGTTCCATCAGCCAATCATGTGTCGCAGATTCAAGCCAGGCTACGCCAAGTAAGCAATCTTTTTAATCTTTCTGTATGGTCTTGTGTCTATCAGGCTTATTATTTCTGGATATTGTTCATGTCTTGAAGTATAAATAATTGAATCCCCTCTGTAGACACACATATAGATGGTTCACATTTTAATTCATTTTAGTGGAACTTCAGTAACTCCCAAAATGTCATCGATTGAGTCCTGCTTGATTTCCTATGGGGTTGGGGTTAGTCAAGTTCAGCTGCGTGCACAGAAGATCCTGTTATTAAAAAGCGTCTTTGACACACCAGAACAACTATTTATGTTAGAGATAATTTTACTCCTCCTTTGTAATTTTACTTTTTTATGTCTAGAAAGAGGAGCTATTTTAGGTGCAGCAACTTCAAAGAGATACCCATTTTGTTTCACTCGTACCTTGTGTGTGTGTGTGTGTGTGTGTGTATGTGTTTTTGTGTTGACTGACAGGCCAGCCAGCAGGGTCATGCCGGTGTAAGGAGGGTTTTGGGGGTCTACGATGTGACAGGTGAGAGACACACATATACACACACACACACACACACACACACATACACACACACACATACACGCACATAAAGAGACAGAGACACATTGTGACAGGTGAGCAGAACCTTTCAACTGTTGTCTGTTTCAATTAGTGTTTGGAAATTGCCAGAAAGTTTCCATTAAGATCTTTGATGATGTTTATTATCTCACACACGCTTGGTTCTGTACCTTACAATATGTTTAGAAGTCACTGGATAATTGGCCATGGTATAAATGCGAGACATACTGTTTAATTGGCTATTTTGATATTCCAATGTTTAATAACATCTTTTGCATACTTTAATCTGTCATGGAATTGAACTCAGCCTGAGATCATCAAGAAAAGTCGTGTCATCCCAAACTTAAGGTTAAAATAACAACCTGTGAATCAAAAGAAATACAAACAACAACAAGAAAAAGCTTCCTAACCTTTTAAATCTGTCAACAAGGTGAATCATCTTTATTCGTTTAATCTCTTACTGTTTTATTATTATCTCTTATTGCTGTAATTGCTTGTTGTATTATCCTCTTTCCCACTGCAGCGACTCAACTTCCCTATGGTTTTCATTCAGGTTTAATGTAATCTAATCTAATCTAAAAGCTGATACAACTTTTCCTCTAAACTTTTAATGACCTGCCCTCAGATGAGGCCAGCAGCATAAGCACTGTCTTTAAAATCACCTCTTTAAAATGCCTTTTAATAGACTTGCTTCAGCTCTCGGTCTCAGTTAATTATTTCATTTATACAGTATATTTCCCCTGAGATTGTACATGCATGCAGGTGACCTGTCGTGCGCTTGATCGGGATGGATGCAGCGGTTGTAGGGAAAATGGACCCCGTGACCTTCTGGTGATGGGAAGGCCTCTGTAACACTCATCACCTTCATCTTTATTATCGTTATTAAACTCCTTTGTCTCCAGGTGTGCCGTTGGGTATATGGGCTACCCGTCCTGCCAGCGCTGTGACTGCAGTGTGGAAGGGAGCACCAACGATGACCCATGTATAACACCCTGCGTGTGCAAGGTACACACACACACACTCACACACATACACACACAAATAATGACAAGCACTCTGCGCTAACCTCTCTCCCCCTGTCATCATTACCTTCACCACATTACCAGTGCAATAACATGCCTTGTGCTCGTAACGTCAGTTTGAGGGGCAGCCCCTAAACTTTGCTGCGTCTTTCTTCTCGATCGCTCTTTCTGTCTGTCTCTCCTGCAGGAAAACGTGGAGGGGGGAAATTGCGACCGCTGTAAACTGGGCTTCTACAATCTTCAAGGTGACAATCGACGTGGCTGCGAAAAGTGCTCCTGTATGGGCGTCGCCAGTCAGTGCTCTGCCTCCGCGTGGACCTATCAGAATGTAGGCAAAGTTACACACACTTCTACTCTGTCTCTTCATCTGGGTTTTACATACGCTGCCAAACAATGCCATAAAGCTTTCATTAAAATCAAATATTTCTATTTGTATTCCCTAGAAGATGATGTAAACATCTGATTCGTTTAAGCAGACCTATTTAGCAATGCTGGCTAGCTGTTCCTTTTTTTTTTTCGATCTAAACAAATTGCTTTTGCTGCTAGAAATTTAAATTGCATCAATTCCTGTGCAAAGTTACCAGACACGTTTCCTGTGCCCACCTTTATGGCCCTGTCATAAAAACATAAAAAACATTCAGAGCAGAAAAAATGTCTTTCAATGGAATCCTTTGAATTAGCAGATCTGCTTGCAGGTGTGAAGTCAGACTGTTTGAATCTTTTGTGTCATGTCCAGCTTTGGTGACGCATGGATTTTTGCCTTTGACCAATATTAAATAGTCTTGACAATGTTGTCCTTTCAGGAAACGGAGAGCTCGACAGCCCGAACCAACGGGAAGCTATCATGGCCTTTTACTTTAGCTTTGCTGCGCCATACACCTTTACATTACTGCGCTCTGCTGGAGTATAAACTCGACAAAAGATGCATGGTTGTCTGACATGAGGCAGGAGTTAGAGTTAGCAGTAGTCCACCAACTAGCCCTGCCAGTAGTCTTTACGTCACAAAGCTCGTTTTGTGAGAATGCATGGATGAACTGAACGGATCTTGCCACAATTCAATTAGTAGCTGTTCTGGACCTTTCAATCACAACTCATGATCTTCCGTTGCCCAGTTGTCATGGAATTGTAGATGTGAAAATTAAGACAGAAAGTTAATTCTTGACCGTGTCGACATAAACATCTCACCACAAGGTCCGTTAGTAGCTTTTCTGGAGCTTTCAGTAGTATTGCACATTTTCCTCAGTCAGTTGAACTCTCTCTTTCCCTTACTGAAAAACATCTGGGCAAGTGTGCGTCAGAGTTTAATACAATAGTTTAGTTCAATACAATACAATAATTAAAAAAAAGTTTTTCAAATAACAATAACATTCGAGACACAGTGTAAAAATATAAAATTAATCTGGCCCAGAGTTTTTAGAATAGCAGGTTAAATGCATCTGAGATTTAATAAAATTATATAATGGAGTCACTGTTGTATCAATGTGCAAGAGTGAGAAGCGAAGTGATAAGTGTAAATGTAAATACACGTTTAATGGATGAGGATGGAGAACTGTGGAGGTGAGAGGAAAGGAGAAGAGTGAAAATTTGGAGGAAAGAGGAGATAAAGGGAGGACAAGACTGGAAAGACATAGGAGGGGGGGGGGAGAGGCAAGAGGCAAGAAAGGAGGAGAGAGGTGAAAAGAGGAAAACAGATTTTGACTGACAGGCGGGGTGGGAGAGGAGGGGAGGGGAAACGTTGGCAGGATGACAGCTCTGATTTAGACACCGATAGAGTGTGTGTGTGTGTGTGTGTGTGTGTGTGTGTGTTTGTGTGTCTTCGTGTGTGAGAGAGTGTGTGTTTGTGTTCAAAAGGGGAATCCAAGGTCAGGTTAATTGCAACGACAGACGTGTGTCTGTGTCTCCTTTACACACACACACACACACATGCACGCACGCACGCACGCACACACAGACACACACACACACACACACACACACACACACAGTCTGTCACACACTCACAATCCTTCAGGAAAACTCTCCTTCTAGGTGTCGTTTGCAAGACTTCATGGCTGACATGTGACAGATGTACAAGATCTTTAAACAGATCTTGAGTTTTAAATTTTAAGTTGATTCAACCTCTTTGATTTTGATCAGATATGAGCTTAAAATATCCTAAAATGTTGTATTTCAAGAACGCATTTGTTATACTGGCACTACCATAACAAAATGACTAATGCCTAATTCAAAGTTTAGGTTTACAGAAACAGTTGAATCATAAATTTACCCTTTAGAATCCAAACCAATTAAATCAATAATTTAAAATAATCTGTTGTTCAGTTTATGAGCTGAATATATATACATATATAAAGCGAGAGTCTAAACACAGAGGGTGTTGTATGCTGTGAAGTCAATAACATTGACTTGACTCAGAAAATATTGACCTATCATTCAGTGCTCATTCAGATTCCATTCTGAGAAAATGGCACTACCCTCTTTTCTATTAGAAACACTTACTGGCAATGGTATCATTTACTGGTTAAATGTTTGTTCACCTATTTTGCAGAAAAGGCTCTGCTCGTGAGGATGCTGCCCGGTGAACCAAAGCTGCATTGCAGGATTCAGTAGGGAGTGCAATAAACTCCAAAGGCTTTGCAGAGTCCAATCATCATTTAGACTCTGGATACACAACAGTGCACAAACTAAAAGATGCAAAGTTATAGGAGGAATGTAGACAGTGGGGGGGACACATTTACTGAGACAGCCAGTACGTTGTTATGTAGCAGGCAGCAGCAATATGGCAAGTGCTTTTTAACATTGACATGACTAGTTATAAATTAGCTGTAGATATCTTAAGTATAATTGTTACTAGTAACAATATAATTTTCACAAGTTACAATTGTGTTTCAGATATCTGAAATAAATTCTTATTACAGTTCCAAGCTGGAAAGCCAAGCCAAGCCAACTTGGAATTATAACACCTCAAAAAAGAATTTTAGATATCTTTAATTTAGTTTAAATAGAAGTCAATGGTAAAAGTTGACTAGTTGCAGATATCTTTCTATTAACATTTTGACTAGTAAGAAATGAATTGTTGATATCTTTAATTAGAATTACAACTAGTCAAAATTACATGTTGGCTTGGAATTCTAACTGGTCAAAAAGCAATTGTTGATATTTACAATTGATATTGATATTGATACTGATTAAATGTTTAAAGCATAACCACTAGCTGGGCTTAATCAGTAAAGTTTGTCAGATTATAAAGTCCATCTTCATTCAACATGACTGGTTACTTGCTTTAATCTGATTGCTTTCAGATGCTACTGATCTGCTGGAAATGAGCACAGCTCAGTGCTAGGCAAGAATTGATCTGATTCTTTATTTAAGCAAGGAAGTTCAGTTCTGTTTGAAACTCTATGAATATAAAAATCACACGGAAATCCTCTCAAGTATTCACATACATTGTTCTCTTGATTACTATAGTTTGACATTTCACATCTCTACATGACTCCCTTGCAGTTTAAGTGAGGTGCAGCAGTGCTATTGACCACTTACAATAACAAAAAGTGCAAATTGAATGCAAACTTGTTGGAACCGGCACTTTGCTGCAGCGGAGAAAAGAGCCCAATCCTGCCCAAACCCCTTCACAGAATGGTCAGAGCTTTGTATGATTTTCATACGCTACACTGCATCATTTCTGGGAGTGGAATTTCAGAAGGCTGCACATGAAGTTCTTTGTGCACTTTGAAATGAGACATAGTGAACTATAATCTAGGTCTATTAAAACTGAATACCAGCCTTCTCATGTCAGTATAAGTATACAAGAAGTTGTTTCCTCAGTAGATGGAGCTGAAAGTAAATGTTCAACTTCTTTTTGTAGGAATCCACTCTGACGGGCTGGCACCTGGTTGGAGATACAGGAGTGTTGAACGCTCCATATTTGAGCGTCCGACACTCAGATGTTGTGAATGATCTTGGCTCAGCCTACTACTGGAATGCACCTGGACTATACCTGGGAAACAAGGTTAGATGCATACACACACTCATATATACTCCCCAATCAAATTATTGTGATTTTCTCCTAATCGGCAAGTGGAAATGTTTTAAACATTCCCTTTGAGACAATAATGTTTTCCTGTTTACAGTTGGAAGTGGAAGTTTAGTGGTTAAACTGTACTCTATTACTCTCATCTGTTGAGTTTGTCTTTGTTCAAAGCACAGTCATGAAGGTTGGATTTTTATTTTGACTGACCTAATTTTATCCTCAGTTTTTTGTGTGTAGATTTTGCTGTACAGCTGACAAGTAGGAAATATGAGAAGACCACACATTTTATTTGTATTAGTATTAATGCACTAGTACTCTACAGTACACTCTAAATCTCTGTGCCATAGTTGAAACTAAATAAATATATATATTCACATATATACATACATGCATTCCTAAAATTCAGTCAAAATGAAGATTGAGTAGCTAGATAAACTTGCTAGAAAAATGCTGTTGAATAACACCTCTGTCACAGTCTCAGCAAACACATTTACATTATAATTTTCTGAAACATAATTTCAGACTTTTATATTTGATTAGACTGTTGTTCCTGTTGTTCTATTCTCTGTACATGTGAAAGATGTGTCACTGGTATCCGAGAGCAAAGCATGATTTGAAAATATTCTGCATCTGGTATGTAAAAGACAAAAGCACTAAGAAATGTCCTAATTTCATATAATATTATATAATAATTATATAATAGAATTTCAATTTTCAAATATCAACTGCTTAAGACTGATAAGATGATGAGAAAGATAACTTTTTGCAGTGTTTTCTTTGTATTATTCCAAAGGTCTTACACCAGCAATCAGACCAGTCAAGGTCAAAATAATAGCTTAGTGAAGCTTTGTTCTGTGTTGTTTCAATCTGATTTACTCTGTAAGAAGAATAAGGAGAGCTACAATCTAATGTGTCAGGTTACTTTCAGGTTACTGCTAACATTAACAGCTCTTACAATTTAACAGTCTGATATTGGCGTTGACAGGCAAATATGTAAAAGCTGACATGAGTCTACATCATTGGGACAGGCTTGAATATATAAAAGAATCCTGTTTGTGATCTAAACGTATACCCTCTGGATGTAAGTCTGGTGAGAACGTATATCCTGCTGCGATGTTCTCCTCCCTCCCAGCCGTGCCCCTCTGCATCAGCTCCTTCTAATGTTGACTGTTTGAATTTGCGCTGTGGTTTTCAGTCCCCATGATTAGACTTTTATCACTCCAGCTGGCAAATAGCTGCAATCCATGTTTCTGAAGTTGAGCTGTTGCCCTACTACAACAACAGACTGACTGTGATGTTAGTCTGGGTGTCATGGCTTAGAGGGATATACCACAGAATTTCATTACTTTGCACCCTGCAGGCCTGGCTTGTCATCTCACTTCTTTGTCTGAACCTCTGTCCCTGCCTCCCTCTAACCATCCCTCCATCCTTGCTTCTTTTCATTGGTCTGCTCCTCTTACTCTCACTTCGTCTCTCCAGGACTCCCATTTTTCACCTCCCTGTTCCTAAATCATCTCCCTCTACTTCCCCCAAGCCCTCTCATCTCTCTCTCTCTCTTTCTGCATCTCTCTCGCTGGCTTTGTGTCTCTCAGGGTAAACAGTGTTTCGCCTGTTGAACTTGGTAATCAACTGTTTTTCTCTTAGTGCACACACACACAAACACACGCTCTCACACACACACACACACACACAAACACTCACACACACTCCCAGGCCTATATAAGTCAGATAATGATGTGTTTTGGAGGCATTAGGGACAGCGGAGCAGAACCGAATGCCTCCAAACATGGGAAACAAACAAATTACCACTGTGTGTATGTGTGCACACGTATGTGTGAGTGTGTGATCGCTAGGAGCTGTGTGCGAGGACTGTATGAAAAAGCGATCCTTTGCTTCAATCTGTGATCGTGTTAGATGCTATGTGACTTGACTATGTGACTTTTTCACACACATACACACACAAACACACACACACACACACACACACACACTCTGTGGTCTGTCATGTTAGCGTCTATGACAGGAAGTGACAGGCTGTGTGTGTAATGACAAGCTAGCAGTGGATATATAAGAGTATAAATGTGTGTGTGACAACGTTATTAATTCTCGCGCATGACCTCCAGTATCATTAATGCCAAGGATACTCAAGTGCGCTCCGTGGATGCTCATTGGTCCAGAAACAAGCTCCACTGATGCTCATTGGGTTTTTTATCGGCTGTGTAGGTCCAGGGACTGCTCATTCACAAGGATAGCCATTACTATCATTAAAGTGTGCTCTGTTAAAAGAACATGTTTGCAGTGTTTCCGTTTTTTTGGCAGTGGAGTGCAGATAAGTAGGGATCAGCATGAAGAGCCAAATATAAACTCACGATGTTACAGCATTTAATGTGCTCATCATGTTTAAAACTTGTTTTTAAGACGTTATGGTAACACTTCTACTTTAAAAGACTGGAGGGGGCAAAATACTTTTAACTGGCTCCAAACGTATAACTTCAACATTTTTAAAGCTGTCCTAATCAATATTTTATATCAACAATTCCGCAACTTTACTTGTGGTTCTGTCGAATTGCTCTGACCAAATATTTTTCCAGCTACAGCAGGCAACTGTTTTCAGAAAAAAAGCCCTAATAAACCAATATGCAACCTGCTTAGCCCCAAACAGCATCCAGAACATCATCAGCCCTCCATCTCTTGCCACCCCCACCCCTCTGAGGCAGTAAAGTGAAAACACCTCATTAAGTGACCCCAAATTTAATCTGAGGGCAAACCCCATGCAGAGCACCTCAAACGACACGCTGACAGCAGATCCGCCTCATTCCTATCTGCCAGCACCCACTCAGGGTTTAAAATATGTATATATAAAATACGTAATGTAATGTATTAGCTTTTCACCAACATTTGATTCGTTAGTCTGTGCCGTCCACCTTTAATAATGGATGTAAGGGAGTTTGGTTGATTGTATATTTTTTGTGATAACATTATCACCTTAACATCTATTTAACAGTTCTTCTGGACTTGTAAAAAAAGTGCAGCATGTGGAAAAAATCTGTTTGCCATGAAGTTAAATGGAATGTTACGTTGATTATTTGAACAATATGTGCAAAAAAAAGCCATTACTAGACCGTACCGTTAGTAATGTAAGTTGTTTTATCTAATTTTGATAAATTCTTGACTCAAACCTCACCTACCATAAGTACCTGAGGGAAAATGAACTGTATGTATGTTCCCATGCACGTGTATGTGTATGCAAAAGTGTCTATGGGCCTAATCAAGAACATCAGTAGCCCTCCACCTCTTGCCACACCCACCCCTCTGAGGCAGTCAAGTGAAAACACATTATCAAGTGACAGCCTCTAACCCCAAACTTCTTTTGAGGTCAAACCCCATGCAGAGCACCTCGAACAACCAGCTGACAGCTGATCCGCCTCATTCCTATGTGCCCACTCAGGGTTCACACCCCCAGACTGAGGGTTTCAGGGTGTATACGGTCTGAAACAAGTGTGCTGCCACATTTCAGAACAAGAAGACTGTGGTTGTCAATGGATGACCTGCGTATTTATGAAACGTCAACCACCACTACTGCATTTCAAGTTGAATATAAGTTCGAAAGTAACGTCGGCCTCGAGCTCTTGCTTACTTCCACCAAGTAACTCCAATCATACAAGGCAGCACATGAAGCTTTGTTTTCATACTCTACAAACATAAAAAAAATATTTGTGTTGTTGCAACACTTAACGCTTCGTGATACCACGCTTTACAGACAATTAAATGTGCAATGTTCACTTGAAGGGTGTTCAGCACCACGGACAGCTGTCGTTAAGAGACTCTTGATGTGTGTGCATGTGGTCTTGAGTGCTGCTGTAGGAAACGTGTGTCTACATTTCTAATGCTCATAGAAAACCCTCTTTTTCACACTTTTTGCGATCGATCGTTAGCGGGAAACGGGGCCCAGCATGTAACTGTAAGATCTTGCAACTAAGATCGGTCGACACACAAAAACTCACAAGCCCTCTAATCCTGGGCACACTGACATTACCATGTCGGCTGACTAACTGAAGGAGCACACCAGGAGAAAGTCTGACTTTTTGCCTCAAGTGTTCTACACCCACCAACAGGCACGGTGAGTCTGTACTGTGTCTCCCTGAAGATATAGAACCAAACAAGACCGTGCTCTGACTTGCCCCAGCACTTATACTGACAGACTGGATTTTTTGTTTTGTTACTTTTTTCAACAAGGACTTTCTTTTGTCTTTGCCAGCAAATCGCGCGCGCGCGCGCGCACACACATACACACACACACACACACACGGAAGGTCAGTTTGGCTGTATGTTGTTCAGCATTGCACTGTCTATTGGTCCATCTGGAGCCAATCTAACCCTACTGCTAGGAACAACAATAGTTTGTGTGTGTCTGTATGAGTGTGTGTGTGTGTAACCGGTAGATAAACAAGTGAAAACTCCTGATACTAATTGCAAACAACCACAGGCATCAGAGAGGCGACCCAGGTGTGTGTGTGTGTGTGTGTTTATATATTTCTGTTTCTGTGTGTGTATAGCTTTGTTTCGCCAGGTTTTTGTGTGTGTTCTTGTGTGTGCCTGCATGCCTGCGTGTGTGTGTGTGTGTGTGTGTGTCATTTTAGAGGAGTTTGTTTTCTGAAGCTTTTGTGGCAATCTGGTTCTCATTTCCTGAAGGATGATTTCCTTTGTGGGGGGGGGGGGGGGGGGGGGGGGGGGGGGGGGGGGGGGGGGGGGGGGGGGGGGGGGGGGGGGGGGGGGGGGGGGGGGGGGGGGGGGGGGGGGG